>CM037094.1:52388372-52690273 GCA_020916435.1 Oxytropis ochrocephala
GCAAGTCAAAGGATTACAAAATTACTCCGCTCGCAGGCGGGCTTCAGAAGAGGATCGAGCTAGGATCTTGCTCTGATCATCAAGCTCCTCGGGCTGCACGATCTTGCAGTTCTCGACGTAGTGTTCGGGCTTGATCAGTTTTTCATCAAAGTTGATGCTCAAGTCCGAGTTCAGCACCCGCACCTGACCTAGAGCATTGAAGAACTGCTCGATCGCAGCATTCCGGGCGTGCTCGGCTATCGTCCGAATTTGAGCATTCAGCTCGGCCTTTTCGGTTCCCCACTCGGCCTTCTCTTTCTCCAGGACTTCCAGGTCGGTCTTCAGATTTGCAACTTGCCCGGCAAGCTCTTTGTTCCTCTTGGAAAGTTTGGCCCGATCGTCCTCGGCCCGCTGCAGAGCATCTTTTTTGGACTTGGCCAGTTTGTCATACTTTTGCTGCGCCTCCGTCAAGGCCTTGTCCTTCTCAGCCCGAGCTCCTGCAAACAGAGATAGTCATGATCGGTTAATCGGTCGAAAGTGAGCAAAAGGACGACGGGCTAGAAGAGTAAAATACCTTCAGCTTCGTCCGCCAGCTCTTGCATAATCTTGTCCATTCCCATGCAGAGGGAGGCACAGACCGCCATGGGCTTCTTCTTGAACCGCTCAAATTCAACCTGCCCTAGACCGTCGAGCGAGAGAATGGGAATATCATCCTTAGTAAGGTCCAAGTCCCGACTATCAAACTTAGGCCGCTTGGCAGAACGGTCATCGGCAGGAGGGGGTGACCGAGCAACCTGTTTCTTCCCTTGACTTTTCGGAGTTTGAGGCACCTTTGACGGGCCATCCAAGTCGACGACCTTACGTGGGGGCGGCTTGGAGGCGCTACCCTTCATAGGATTCAGAACGGCATCGATCACTGCCCACGATTTGCCGGCCATTCTTTCTGCGAAACAACAAATTAAGAGTTAGAAGAGAATATTGACAACAAGATATAAAGGCAAAGTTCAGAAGCAAACCAATCTCGGCCTCCGAGAGCGCCCCCCGAGCAAGGCGAAGGGGACGACAAGGTATGTCGCCCTTAGGGTCTGGAAGCATCATGCTCGCCAACTTCTTGATCGTCTCCAAAGATTCCAAGTCGGCCTCGCCCAAATCTTTGATAGAATAGATGTAATCGCCCGGCCTCCTGAAGAAGTGAGCTTCATTCCACATAATTGGGAAGTAAGGGGGACCGAGCATCCCGTCCGGTTGGACCTCAGATATGGCCTTACCGGCCTCCTTGGTGGGACGATCCAAAAGTAGTGGCCTCTCCAGGCCGCGCCCAATGACTCTTGATAAGCTTTGAAATACCGGTCTTTGAGTTTTACGCATCTTGAAAGAGACTCACTCCTCTTCTCTTTATTCGCTTTCTCCTCTGAGCGACTTAGCTCAAAGAGGGCAAAGAATAGCATGATCGATCTGCCGACCAAGTTTGGTTAAAGGACTTGAAAGTTTTTAAGAATGCCCAAGCATTGGGATGGAGTTGAGAGGGGCGACCCGATATGACGCAGAAACGCCCCGTTGAAACTCGGTGAAAGGTGGGATGATGTTCATCCTCTCGAGCACGATCCGATACATCGTGAACTTAAGATTGCTGGAATAAGTTGCAATGTCTTCTCCATCTTTCATGCCTCTCACCCTCCAGCCCGGTGATTCATTGAAGCAGCACTGGAGGTTGGACAAGACGAAATGGCCGACCGTAAGTATACTCCTGAGTGAGCGAAGAGTTTCGACACCCAAGACATGTCGGAGGGTCCCGGCTACATCGGTTTGAGCGTCGGCGCCCGCCGTTCGATCCTCCTTCGTTGTTGACCTCTCGACCAGAGGAGCTAGCTGCGGGCTGAGCTACCGCTTCTTCATTGGCTTCTTCGGCTCGTTCACCTTCGGCTCCCGCCATTTTCTCGTCCACGACTTGGACGGCACTTAGCACTTCGTCATCATCTACAATCACCACCTCTACCTCCCCCTCTCCTTCCGCTCGAGATACGGCGTTCTCCGGTGGTGGAGTGTTGCACGGCCGATCAGCAGAATGGGCGGACTTAGAGCCGGAACTCTTCAAGCTGGCCGATCCTTGGCTAGAAGATTTGGAGCTCGAACTTGGGCTACTCGAAGAACTGCCGCTCGAAGAACCAGAATTTTTGTCGACCGAAGACGACTTAGACTTCTCCTCCGGGGAGGCAGCCCCGGACGGCTTAGACATATGGACGGCAAGAGATTGGGACGGCCCTCCGGGAATACGAGCGGTCTGTTTCGTCCGCGGCATATACCAGCACCTGTGATAAGGGGATCGAGTCAGGTCGATCGAGCAGAATACTCGTGAGAGGGGGCGACTTGGCCGTCCTCAGACCTGACACCCCCTATCACAAGGCGTAGAAGAGCGAGAAGTGCGTTCAAAGAGAAACTTAAGTTTAAAAAGTAAACGAAGAGATCGATCCATACCTTGAACAGATGTGGTGAATCGGTCGCAACAGCAAAGACGAGCAACACGTAAGCAGCAACGGATGTAAGTCGGCGGCAGACGAGTCGGTCGCTGGCAGAGCAAATCGTGAAAGAGTGAGGAATAGTCTTCACTGAAGGGGTATTTATAGTGCAGATCCACGGCGCGAAGGGGACCGGGAAACGAAACGTCGCAACGTTTCGCCTTCTCACCAATAGTTGCCTTCAGACAACCTCGGAAACACCAAACGTCATGTCTTAAATGACAGTAAACACCAACCGTCGGTCACACGGCCGATGGTTGGCGAGCGGTCGAAACCGTTCAAATCAAGAAAGCGCCGCGGCCAAGCGTCCGCCTCGTTAAAACGACACTCACGGGCAGCAAATTCAAGCCTCGGCCCGCTCTTAGCGACCTAGGCTTGGGGGCAAGCTGTTCTGGGTGTATCGGCAATTACAAGGATCGCCAATGCAAGTGGGCGTCGCCACCCTTCAACGAAACCGCCCAACACGCTGCTTGACCGCAATTCTGGGCGGCCGAAATCTTCGCTAACGGTCGGGACTCTACAAGATATATATGCCATTCGCACATGGCATCGTGCACGCTCATACCTTGTGCTATCTCGCCTGGCGACCTCTCACTAGATCGTCGGAGTGTCTTTGCGTGTACCACCCGAGGTGCTCACGTGAAGCCAGGACCGGTCTTCTCATTCATTCAACGACCGGCCCAGTCAGCAGGACAACAACAACTTCAACACTTCATTGGTCAAGGTACGATCATTAAGTGTATTAATAAATATATGGTTAAATAAAATGGTGACTTAAGTTTCTTTTAACATGTTTTACATAACATATGTGTATCAAACTATCATAGTATTTGCATGATGGTATTACAACAGTTGCTGTCACCTAAATGATATACTGACACATCTTTGGCAACGCGTTGGGCTTTTTATGTGATTGAGCATCGTCAAGGTAAAAATTTTTACGTTCATAGAATCTTTGCTGCTTTGGGAATTTTGATGAGTTAAGTTGTGTTAACACCCGAAAATAAAGAAGTCGTAGGCCGAGGACTAAAGGAAGAAAAGAGCCTCGGTACGAAGGAAAGCCACTCGACAAGGCCCAAAAGGGTATCTGTCAGAAAAGAGTGAAGTCAAAAAGATGGGCCTCGGGGCATATAGAAAGACAGAACCCTGAAAGAAGGGCTACACCCGAGGGTCCAATGAGCTAGGTCGAGGGAAAGTAACCGCCACATCCTATAGAGGGCCAAGGCCGAGGCAGCTCGGATTACCTATAGTCGTTACTCAAGAGACGCTAGGGCAGCTGAGTCGCCACGTGGCCGAGGCAGGATGGACGTTACTTGGAAGGCAAAACGTGGCGCAGAGATAGAACGTGCGAGCGGCTGAAGTTCAAACGGAAGAGCGAGACCGAAAAGCGTGGAGCAATGGGCACTCACCCCACTAACCGCTCCAGTGGAGATTGTGGGCAGTTACTGCATGTACGTAGTTGAGGGTCTATGAAGCAATAAGAGTCGTTGATCATAGATCAATACATCGGCAGGAAAATGTTGGCTAGCCTAGTGACCGACGAGGGCCTGTGTATATATTTAGCGATAGAGTAGAATGTAAAGACACACATCAATCAATTAAACTCTAATTTTTTTTCAATTATCTTCCTTTATTGGATTTTTTCGCACTTTATTTATCTTTACTTTATGCATTAGCTGTAGTAATCCAATACTCGAGTCTCATTCTCACCTTGACCGACCTTTTCTTGAGGAGCAGTGTCTTATTTATGAGGTTAAATTGTTTCATTTTCAAAAATTAAATTCGCATTATTGTCTCATTGACAGTTGCATCGCTTCAGCTAGCATGACTTTTGATACTTAGTAGCAGGTGCTGTAATTCTACCATTCCTCAAAATGACTTTGTTTCAAATTATACTATTATCCATACACCACATCAATGTATTTTTGATTTAAATATATATCAACTTTATATATAATAACTAATTGAATAAAATTAATTTGTAGGGAATTACCGGATAGCTTGAACGCACTATTGGCCAGAGTTACATGTGGGGAGATGTGATAATTTTGATTTGTTGATATATTTCAAGTATAGTATGAGCAGGTATGTCTATATAATCCCTATTATTTTATACATGACTTAAAACTCTTGGTGCACTTGAATCATATACATAGAGATCACGCGTGGGAAGCCAACTTTGACAAACATGCATTAAACCAAGTAAACAATAAGGTGCGGCATATATAAAATAAGTAGATATCAAAATGCAGTCGACACCATCCATAGTCAATACCCAAAATTAAATTCATAAAGTCGTAATGTATCATTTCTACTGATTGAAAACACCAAATAGTATATATACTCAATGCAATTTAAAAGTCTCCGCAAGTGTCATAGCGAAATACTAAGAATTGGAAGGAACAAAAGTGAACGGGTAAAGAGTGTAATTGTTGAATGACTTCAGGGGCAGGGCAACGGAAGATGATCCCTTATCATCTGGACTATTTCTCTTCATAGGGGTTGTATTGTTGGGCCTAAAAGAGGTGTAAATAGTAGTAGTTAGCATTGGTATAATAATGGGCCCTTGTATAGTGGACTCGGCCCAGTCCAATATATCATCAGTTTGTAAGTTTTTGTTTTACCAGATTTGTATTTTTCAGTTAGAGCTTCAACTAACTCTGTTGAAGCCATTCTTCATATATGTAGATACGTTTATCTCAGTAATAGAAGTAGTGATCATTTCCATCATTCTTTGGTTCCAACAATTGGTACCAGAGCTCCATTCTTGGGGCCTGTTACTGAATCTGCACCATTCCTAAACGAATTGTTGTTCCAAGAAGAAAGAAATCATTAAAGATCATCGAAGCTTCGTTGCGCATCAATGGCAGAAGAAAAGAATTTCTCGCAGCCCGCGGTACCAAAGTTTGATGGTCACTACGACCACTGGTCTATGCTATTGGAGAATTTGCTCCGATCTAAGGAGTATTGGGGAGTCGTTGAGCACAGTATTCCGGTGGCTACAGAAACAACGACACCGGAGCAATTAAAGAAGATAGAAGAGGCGAAATTGAAAGACCTAAAGGCCAAGAATTACCTCTTTCAATCGATCGAGAGAGGAATCATTGAAACCATTCTCACGAAGGAAACGGCAAAGGTAATTTGGGATTCAATTAAATTGAAGTACCAAGGTTCAAACAAGGTGAAGCGTGCTCAACTACAAGCACTTCGTGGAGAATTCGAACAATTAGGTCGAAAAGAAAGTGAAAGCGTGACTGATTACTTCTCCAGAACTCTTGCTATTGTAGGAAAGATGAAGGCACATGGTGATTCCAAGATTGACGAAGAAACTGTGGTTGAGAAAGTTCTTCGCTCCTTGGGACCGAAGTTCAATTACGTGGTGTGTGCCATTGTCCAAGCAAATGATATCTCTACTCTCACCATTGATGAGTTGCAGAGTAGTCTTTTGGTTCATGAACAATTGATGAATGAACAGAAGCCTAAAGAAGAAGATCATGCTCTAAAGGCTACAGCTACTGTTAGAGGAAGAGGTCGAGGACGAGGAAGAAGTGGCAGAGGCAGGGGTAGGCAACAATTCAACAAATATAGCATTGAATGTTATCACTGTGGGAAAATGGGACACTATTAATATGAGTGTCCCAATGCTGAGGAGAAAGCAAACTATGCAGAAAACAATGATGAAGAAGAATTGATGTTGATGGCTCGCACAGATCATAATGAAGAAAGAGACTTGAAGTACTGGATTGAAGAAGCTCTGTTGTTGGCACAGACCCCCTGCAGAGAAGCAACTAGCCTAAAGGTATGGTTCCTAGACTCTGGTTGTAGTAACCATATGTGTGGGGTTAAAGATTGGTTCTTTAGTTTAGATGAAAACTTTAGAACAACAGTTAGATTGGGGGATGGTACCAAAGTACTTGTTATGGGGAAGGGTAGTATCAAGATGAAGGTAAATGGAATAATTCAATTAGTTACTGGCATATACTATATTCCATCGTTGAAGAACAATTTGTTAAGTATAGGGCAACTGCAAGAGAAGGGATTGAAGGTCACATTTGAAAACAATACTTGTAAGATTGAACATCCAACTAGAGGGTTATTGATTGATTCCCAAATGTCTGCAAATAGGATGTATAAAACTACTGCTGAATTGATACTACCAAACTGTTTTAAAGCTACTACTGATATTGAAAATACAAGTATGCTGTGGCACAACAGATATGGTCACTTAAGTTTCACAGGTTTACAATTGTTGAGTAAGAAGGGAATGGTGAGAGGGTTGCCTAGGATTGAAGAATCAACAAAGGTTTGTTCTGACTGTGTAATTGGCAAACATCATAGAGAATCTTTCCCAAAGAAGAGTACCTGGAGAGCCTCCCAGAAACTACAACTTGTGCATGCTGACATTTGTGGTCCTATAACTCCTGAGTCCAATAGCCACAAGAGATACTTCCTTACATTCATTGATGATTACAGTAGAAAGACTTGGGTGTACTTCCTCACAGAAAAATCTGCTGCTTTTGAATGCTTCAAACAATTCAAGGCTAGAGTTGAGAAGGAATGTGGTACAGGAATGGCTTGTTTACGAACTGACAGAGGGGGAGAGTTCACATCTCATGAATTTGATGAATATTGCAAGACTAATGGGATCAAGAGACAATTGACAGCAAGTTACAAACCTCAACAGAACGGAGTTGCAGAGAGGAAGAATAGATTTATCATGAATATGGTGAGATGTCTATTATCTCAAAAGAAAGTACCTAAGAGATTCTGGCCAGAAGCTGTAAATTGGTCTATTTTTGTTCAGAACAGAAGTCCTACCGTTGCAGTAAAAGATTTGACCCCTGAGGAAGCTTGGAGTGGTCTCAAACCTGCATTACACTGGTTTAGAACATTTGGCAGCATAGGATATGTTCACATACAAGATTCACAGAGGAATAAATTGGATGACAAGAGCAAGAAGTGTGTTCTCCTTGGAGTAAGTGAAGAATCCAAAGCCTATAGATTGTATGATCCCATTTCAAAGAAAATACTAGTTAGTAGAGATGTAGTGTTTGATGAAGAGAAACAATGGAATTGGGAGGAAAACACTATTGAAGATAGTTGTGAAGTTGTTGATGAAGGAGCCAAGAGTGACACTGATACAGAATCAGTAGAGGAACAACCCCTAGGTGACATTGAGAGTGATCACAATGATGCTGCAGGTGAATGCACCACTAGTAGACAAGACTCTGCTACTGAAAGTGAGAGTGACAGTGAAGATAGTCCAGTTGCAGGGAGGATAAGGAGGGCACCTAGATATCTTCAAGATTACATTACTAATAATGGTGATGAGCTTGATGAACTCAACCTTGTTGTTCTCACTCAAGGTGATGATCCTATGAACTATGAGGAGGCTGTAAAAGAGGAGAAATGGAGAAAAGCAATGCAAGCTGAGATAGCAGCTATAGAAAAGAATTGCACTTGGGAATTGACTGAACTTCCAAAGCAACACAAGGCAATTGGAGTCAAGTGGATATATAAGACCAAGCTAAATGAGAAAGGGGAAATTGAGAAACACAAGGCAAGGCTTGTAGCACAAGGTTATTCTCAAAGGCAAGGGGTTGACTACAAAGAGGTATTCGCACCAGTGGCTAGATGGGATACCATACGCACCATAATTGCTATTGCTGCCATTAAAGGATGGATCATCTATCAACTAGATGTAAAGAGTGCATTTCTCCATGGTGAGATCAAAGAAACTGTATATGTAGAACAACCTCAAGGGTTTGTGAAGAAGGGACAAGAAGACAAAGTGTTCAAGCTTCACAAGGCCCTATACGGCCTCAAGCAAGCTTCAAGAGCTTGGTATAGCAAGGTGGAAAGTTATTTCACAAAGGAGCTTCACCAAATGTCATGCAGAATATACTCTCTTTGTGAAGACAGTAGCTAGCAAGGGAACTTTGATTGTAAGTGTTTATGTTGATGATTTAATTTTTACCGGTGATGATGAAAGCATGTTTGATAGTTTTAAATCATCCATGAAAAGAGAATTTGATATGACAGACCTAGGAAAAATGACTTACTTCCTAGGAGTAGAGGTAGTTCAAAATGACAGTGGCATTTTCATTAATCAATCCAAGTATGCAAAAGAGATCTTGTTAAGGTTTGATATGTCTGAAGTGAATGTTGTTAAGACCCCCATAGTGCACAGAAACCGCCTCACAAAGATGCGAGGAAGTGGAGATCACGATGAGACACACTAGATATAAACAGATAGTGGGCAGCCTGATGTATATCACTGCCACTAGGCCAGACTTAATGTACTCAGTTTGTCTTGCCAGCAGATATATGGAAAACCCTACAACTGAACATCACCTTGCAGTTAAGAAGATTTTGAGATACCTTAAAGGAACTGTTGATCTGGGTATCGTGCATCGCAGAGGAAAAAAACACGATTTCTTCTGCGGTTATGCGATATAGTGACTATGCGGGGGATAAAGATGATAGGAAAAGCACTTTGGAGGCTATGTGTTTATGTTGGGAATCTGGAGTACATTTCTGGTCTTCAAAGAAACAGTGGTGGTTACTCACACAACAACGAAGTGAGTTTGTTTCAAAGACTATGTGTGCCACACAAGCAGTATGGCTGAGGAAAATCATGGAGAACCTGGGACAAAAACAGGATGAAAGCACTTCAATCATGTGTGATAATAGCTCCACAATTAAAGTAACTAAAAACCCTGTGTTGCATGGTAGATGCAAGCACATTGATGTAAGATTTCATTATTTGCGTGACCTTGTGAAGGAAAGAATCATTGAGCTCAAGTTCTGCAGAAGTGAAGCCCAAATTGCAGACATTATGACCAAAGCCTTGAAACTAAAGGATTTTCAGCAGATCAGAAAATGGATGGGGATGACAGATCTCAAAGAGACAAACTAGTTGCTGGTGCCCTTAGGCATCTAGTTTGAGGGAGGATATGTTGGACCTAAAAGAGGTGTAAACAGTAGTAGTTAGCATTGGTATAATAATGGGCCCTTGTATAGTGGACTCGGCCCAGTCCAATATGTCATCAGTTTGTAAGTTTTTGTTTTACCAGATTTGTACTTTTCAGTTAGAGCTTCAACTAACTCTGTTGAAGCCATTCTTCATATATGTAGATACGTTTATCTCAGTAATAGAAGTAGTGATCATTTCCATCATTCTTTGGTTCCAACATGTATTGTATCATCGCTGTCCTTGGTAATATCCACAGTCTCCTTCTCTTTGTTGATATATGGTGTTTAAATCGGAGGCTGATTGTTCAAACTTTCCAAGCAAATCCTACATGAATTTTACCAAAAGTTACTCAGGTCAGGTTATTCATCATCAAAAAAAATATAATGAGACGAAATTTGATTTCATATCTCTATTTGGAAAATTAATGAATGGATTGATTTAATTTTTTTGGCTTAAATATGATTTTGGTCTCTACAAATATATAGCATGTTTTGTTTAAGCCCCTGCAAATTTTTTTTAGTAAAAAGCCTTGCAAAATGCAGTGTTTTGATATTAGTCATTCTTTTAAAGTTTTGTTAGTGTCACATTACAATGCAATTTTATTTTATTTTAGTAAAAAGCCCTTGCAAAATGCAGTGTTTTGATATTAACCCTTCTGTTAGAGTTCTATTTATTTTTAATTCTTCAATTATCAGCTTCTTCATCTCTCTTTCAACTTCATCTCTCTCAATCTTCGCTCTTCTCTCTGCCTTCAACTTTTTCTCCTTCATTTCCATATTTCTATTCACAAACTCCATCTTTGTTGTTGTAGCTCCAATTTGTTGCATACTCTGAATTATAATACTCCTCGCTACCCAAGTTTGATGGTGGTTAGTCACACTGCCTCTCCTTTGCAAAGTGATGGAGGTTGAAGTGAGAAACTTGGTTGTGAATCAAAGTTAGTTTTTTAATTGGTGATTTGTTGCTTGTGTTCATATGAGACTTTACATGGAATTAATGCTAAAATTGGATGGATGGTTTTAATATGGGTTTGAGCTTAAAACTTGATTGTGAATCAAACTTCGGTTAGGAAAAAAAGACATGATTTGATCTGGGTTTTTGTTAAAGTGAGCAACTTGGTTGTGAATCAAAGTTGGGTAGCGAGGAATATTAGAATTCAGATTATGCAACAAATTGGAGCTAAAACAACAACAAAGTTAGAGTTTGTGAATAGAAATATGGAAAGGAAGGAGGAAAAGTTGAAGCCATCAATGAGAGAGAATAGGGAAGATTGAGAGAGATGAAGTTGAAAGAGAGATGAAGAAGCTCATTATTGAAGAATCATAAGTAATATAAATCAAGAGTTTGTACACCTAGGATTACACCTCAAACCAATCAAATAATTCCACATACATCTTGGGAAAAATATGTGGCATGCCACGTGGACCGCAATTTTATTACAAGCCAAAACTGTAAACACAGGGATCGAACTCGTGACAATGCATTGGCGCTGCACATGCCTTACCACTCGGCCATCTGAAGTTTGTGATAATTGTTACAAAAAAGAGTATATACGTACCATGTAGATTATGAAAGAACGTGGATGCTTTTAATTTGCTATTTTCAGTCAATGTATAAATTAATCATATAACTTCCTTATATATATATATATATATATATATATATATATATATACACACACACACTAGTATGCAACCCGTGCGATGCACGGGAAGTTTCCGAATTTTTTGCATCTAATAGTTATTTTTTTCACGATGAAAGCCATTAGATAATTGTGTTTTTAAAAATACAAAACAGTAGATGAAGGTTTTAAATGGAATCTATTAAAAATTATGGTTTAGTAAGAAATGGACAAAACTAAAACAAATATCCCATGCAGCTGCATGCTCCAATGGATTATAAAGCAAATATCTCATTCGGTAATGGGCCCAACTGAATTGTGGGACTAAGGAATTGGAATTATCTTGCGGTTCTGTAAAACAAATTGAATCCGTGTTGACCTTAAGAAAAAAAAATCAGTTACCAATAAATTAAAAGGTATAAAAGTTAGATAGGAAAAATAGGGAGAAGATATCTCCAACAATAAATAAGGATCCCACTCTCTTCTCTAACGGTTTATAACACAAAACCTTGAAGCGCAAAATTACTTTTATTTGTCTCTGTAACGGTTAGTTCATTCCCGATTAGAATATCACACTATTCTCTATCACTATATAGCTTCAGTTAGGCATATTCTCCCTCAATGTGGGGCAACTACAGATTTAGCCATCAGCCATCCGTGTGGGCAACCACCGCGTGTCCACCTGCAGCCAACTCGGACAACCCTCTCTTCTCTATCTCTCCCAAAGGTTACTTCCCTGTTTTCTTAATGTTACTTAATTATGCTTTAATTTTTTCCTGGTCTGTGCATGATTATCTTTTCCAGTTACCTACTAAATGTCCGATTTTGGTCATTTATCAAATCTGATTTATTAATTAGTATTTTCCGTTTGTGACTTTAATTCGGTTCCATTTTGTTTTGAGTGCTTATTTAAATTTTGCACTGTTCTTAGTTTAGATTTTCATCCTATTTTTGGTTGAGTAATTTTTGTGATCTCGTGATGGGAAAATGCTATAGTATTTTTGTGATCTCGATGGAATTGATTAGTGTATATATATATATATATATATATATATATATATATATATATATATATAGTATCATATCATGTTTGTTAAAATATCCGAGATGTGTGTGTGTGTGTGTGTGTGTGTGTGTGTGTGTGTGTGTGTGTGTGTGTGTGTGTGTGTGTGTGTGTGTGTGTGTGTGTGTGTGTGTGTGTGTGTGTGTGTGTGTGTGTGTGTGTGTGTGTGTGTGTGTGTGTGTGTGTGTGTGTGTGTGTGTGTGTGTGTGTGTGTGTGTGTGTGTGTGTGTGTGTGTGTGTGTGTGTGTGTGTGTGTGTGTGTGTGTGTGTGTGTGTGTGTGTGTGTGTGTGTGTGTGTGTGTGTGTGTGTGTGTGTGTGTGTGTGTGTGTGTGTGTGTGTGTGTGTGTGTGTGTGTGTGTGTGATTGAAATGGAGAATTTCACTGCTTGTACCATGAAGAAGGACATATGCACATTGTAAGTACATTTTCTCATATAAACCTATGAATCATTTCAGGCACAATATTCGAATTCTCACGGCTGACCACAATGTTATATAAAAAATTAAGCTTGTACTGATGAGAGGTAGCACGGTATGCACCAACATTTTGACCCACACCGAACTTTGAAATACGGTATACGAAACCTTCCTTGAGTTCTCTGTCAAACCTATAGATAAGAGTTTTCTTGATCATAGCACTAATTCGATCACCTTGTTCCAAGTGAGGAAATGATTAAAAAAATGAATGACACGGAGGTCCATGGATGTGCTGAACCGCCTATAACAATAAAAAAGATAACATGAAATTGAAAATAAGTAGGAACATCTAGTATAATATGAATATCAGCACTACCTTCTTATCCATCAGAACCAACTCCATGGAAAAAAAAACCATTGTTAATGTCAGCAACAGACCAAAGCCTTATGACTCGCCCAATGAATGTTAGATTTCCATCGTTTGGTGAAATGTCAGAAACAAAAATGGTGTTATGTGCCATGGCATCTTAAAATGACAACGAATGTGTGCAAAAAAAAAGATACAAACTGTGTATGCAGATCTGAGTTTGGTGGTTTGGTCACTGAATTCTAAGACTTTAAATAGTGAAAACCTTCGGCATTAGCAATTAAAGTGAATAATCATTATTTATTTTTAATATTTTTCCTGGTCAGCAACAGTTCATGAATCACATATGTTCAGCTCGTGCATTAATTCTGACGTTTTTCATCTTGTGCAGCTTGTAACGTATCTGGATGTATTACGGACTCCATACAAATTTTACATCACATGAAGTGCAGATTATTCTTTGCTGAAATTAAGCATTCTTACAAATCAGGTAATTGTGATTTAATTGCATTAATGAATTCATTACTACAAAACATAAAGGAAAAAACATTAGTATTATTACTAATTACTCTGTTGACCAATTGCTAATTACTCCTGCAATTTGAATTCTAATATTCAAAGTCAGTAATATTTTGTGAACAATAAATTTTGCTGATGTGGATGACCTCATAGGATGACACATCAAAATTTGTACTTTGAGATACCTATATAATTGTATTATTATATGATGGTAGTTTAAAGTATAATTTATAAGATATTTTGAAGTACAATTTTTATTGATACATTAAGTTTTACATCTATGAAATTTATAAATTAAAGTATAGTTTTTCGTGAGCTTAATTTTAGTAAATTAAGTTTTTATAAAAAATTTAATCAAGACCGAGTTAATGGTCATGTGGTTTAACTGTCGACCCTTCGGTCAGACCCTTGACCCAGTGACCCGGTACCTTCACTGAGTCAATTACCGGCCCGAGTTTTAAAACTTTAGTGTGGATGGTCAAGATGTTCCATACCACAATCAATTATCATCCAACGGTTATGGTTAATGTATTTTCAAAACTTCCTAATCAAATCATTGGCATAAAATAAGGATCTACAATTGAATTCCTATTAATTCATTTGAATTCCCAATTAAAACTTCCTAATCAAAACTACATATTAATTCATTTGACCCAAAAAATACATTGTAGGAAATATGTAGACAAAGATGTAGACGAGAAAGTCAAGTACATGTTCACAGCATGAGAAAAATAATTGTAACTGAATGAACAATCGCATGTTACAGAGCTCTCAAAGTCTTTAAAAATAATGTACTTCTTGATGGAACAATTACATGGAATTTGTTTTAATCTGGATTAAGTTAATGATATTCAATAATGTGCTTCTTAAATTTGATATGCAATAGGGGATAAAAAAAAGGACACCATAAATAAGAGATACTTTAGATTATAGATGAGAACAACGATACTTAATATGTACAATAATGATAGGATACAAGTATTATTTCATTAACAATTCATGAATACAGTTGACTCTTCTTCCTCTAGATCACAACAATACTTAAAACGAAGGTGCCTATGGAAGTCGTAATCAAACAAGATTTAATTATGAAAGGCATGGGTTATTTCTCAAAATTTTGTTTGTCACGTGTAGTGGCTATAGTGCTCAAGATGTGTTATATGTGTAGAATTTTGGAGATGTGTTCAAATGAATGACTAAAAATTATTATACAATAGTAAAATAAAATTAAAAGCATTTAAATATATTTTAAACTTGAAAGGAGATCAATAAAAACTAAAAAAATATATATCAAAATGAAATATTAAATATGCATAAAATAAAATAAAAACTAATAATTAATGTTTAGTTGAATGGGTTCGAGGCGGATGCAGGGAGAGTATCGACATCCCCAAATCCTCCTCCAGGTCAATACGAGTTTTTCCCATGAAACTCAAGTCGTGGTAGGAAACCATTTTAGGCTTTTAGATAGTCAAGAGACACCCCCTCCCATTGGATAGTCAATGACTATTTTATGCTTTTAGATAATAATCCAATGTCCTCATTTTTAATCCTAAATGTTAATTCAATTTCTGTCGTTTTTAGAATTTATCGGAACATACTAAATACCCACAAGGGTATTTTCGAGATTATGGAATATACATATTTTAATCAAAAATCAATGTATATAATTGACTAAAATAATTATATGCAAAATATACGGGAGAAATATATTATATAACATAATGATTTTATAAAGGACGGTGTACAAAGAAATACAGATGCATCATATCACATAATACACGAAAGCGTACAACTGCTTTAAGTCCCAAACAACGAATTAGGCTTTTAATGGGTTACAAACGTCCATAATAATTTTCGTAGCAATATAATATGTTTAGCAATAATGAAAAAAATCAAAGTTTTTTATAAGTATTCGCAGCTGCTGCCATAACTCAATTAATTTCGTAAGCAAATTTCAAATTTTGATTTTTCATATTTGCGTAATCAAATCTCTTTTTTAATGGCAGTGGTTTCCATAATAATAAAATTCTTCATGGTAAATTCTATATTTTCCTTAATGGTAGCGGCTTGCGTAATTAATTTCCATAAAAAATGGTAGGCCGTTTTAATTGGCAATAGAATAGGAAATCGTTTGTGATTTGAAAAATAGGTTACGTGTCAGCCAGGTGCTCAATGAGAGATGACGTGAAATTGAGTCATCAATGATGACGTATTTTTTATTGTCTGGTGATGTGGACAGGTTGTGTATAATATTCATGGTTATATATAATTAAGATTAAGATTTTTTTATCAGTATAATTAAGATTAAGATTAAGATAAGATAAAATTACGATTAATATATATATAATGGTAGTCAAATTCATTTTAATGATATATATATTTTCTATAAAAGAGTTAAAAGTATTTTTGATACAAAAACAATTCCTTAATGAATATTAGAGTGTTTATTCCTTAATGAATATTAGAGTGTTTATAGGAAGCAGTTGTGTGTTTATCATTACCTTATGTTCTGGATTCAACTTTAGCTAAGATAATGGCCTAGGAGCCCAATTGAAAACCGGCCCAATTGCGACACTATATAAACCACTATGCGCTCCAGATATGCTATGTTTTCTCCACTTATGAATTGACTTTGGCGTCAGAGTGATTGAAGGTGGTGACTCCCCCTCTCTTTCAACGGGAGCTCACTCATATTGGATTCACTCGGAGTTATCTCAAATCCACCTCGGAATTACCTAAGGTCTCTCTCTCTCCACCTTAGTAATAGTGTTGTAAAACTAAATCAATCACGATTTTCATTATGACTTGATTGATTTATAGTTATTATTATAAATCTTGACTCAAATCAAAGGTCTTACCCGTTCAATTTGGATCTTATTCTCAAACATTGATAATAGCAGATATTGAGTTAAATTTTTTCTTTCTATTGCAGTTAAGATAATTTAAAATTATTAAATAAAAAAAAGAGCATAACGGACACTTGCGATGCGCTTTTGCCGGTCACGAAATAGAAATATAAAGAACGCTTCTTACTATTGGCTCTGAGAAAATCCAGCTTGTGAATGCGAATAACGAAACATGATCATGAGAAGGCCATTCAGAAAGCTTGACCTATTTGACGGACTACCGGATGATCTCGTCGTCTTCATTCTCTCTAAGATCAGCTCTTCTGCATCTTCACCTTCTGATTTCATCAACATCTTATTAACGTAAGTATTCATTGAAACAACTTGTTTTTTTTTTCTCTTTATTCCTTAAACTCTATATTTATATTCTTATATTTAATGATTAAAACCACAGATGCAAGAGACTGAACCAGTTAGGGCTACACCGTTTGGTGTTATCGAAAGCTGGGCCCAAAGTATTCGCCGTGAAGGCCAATAACTGGTCGGAGAGTGCTCACTCTTTTCTCAAACACTGCGTTAACGCTGGTAACTTCGACGCCTGTTATACTCTTGGCATGGTGAGTGAGTCATTTTATTATATATGTTTGTAAAATATAATACAATATTCTGGATAAACATGAATACAAATATTTATTTATTTATTTATTATGAAATGTTGTTTACAGATCCAATTTTACTGTCTGCAAAATCGAAAGAGTGGGCTTGACTTGATGGCGAAGGCGGCAATGAAGTCACACACGCCAGCGTTGTACTCGTTGGCAGTGATTAAGTTCAACGGAAGCGGAGGTTCCAAGCATGACAAAGATCCACGCGCAGGTGTGGTGCTTTTTGAACGCGCATCATTGCTAGGCCACATCGGCGCGATTCGTGAGTTAGGGCATTGTCTGCAAGACGGTTACGGCATTAAGCAAAACGCAGAAGAGGGACGGCGGTTACTGGTCGAAGCCAACCTTCGAGTACTTGCTTTTTTCTTACGCGACGGCGGCGTCAACCTCAGGCACTAGTTCCTCTTTGCTGAAGTGGCCTGCAGTGAAAGACCTGGCATGTTCGTTGCTTAGTGACTATGGGTACCACGTGGCGATGCCGGAGGTGCATCCTGCGAATTGGTTTTTGAAAGAGTGGTTTGAATCTGGTTCGGGGAAGTTAGATGAAGGGTTGAGATTGTGTGCTTACATTAGGTGTGGACGGCCGGAGACGCGGCCACATGAGTTTCGTCGGTGCTTGGTTTGTGGGATGGCTAACTATTGCTCGCGTGGGTGCCAAGGGTTGGATTGGAAATTGTGCCATAAAATGGAGTGTTTGCCGATGGGACTTTGGTTGGAAGAGAATGGCAATGGTGGTGGTGGTGTTTTCGGAGAAGGTGACGGTGGTTTAGATATGGGAAATAACATAGTTATTCAGAACGCAACCGCATGACTCAACTACTAGTAGAAAACTCAAACAAAAAAAGGTGAGAGATACTTAAAAAAATTAAATGAAAGGGCTTAGATTTGTGTTTTAAAACTCAGACCGATCAATCTGACCGGTTTCACCGGGACTCGGGTACATGCTTCTGATTCGATCAAACTCATTGGGACTTGGTCAAACTCGTTGTAAATCGGTGAAACTTGGTCAAATCCGGTCCACCCGATTCGCGAGCGTTTCAGGTTCTAAGATTGTGCATTTACTACTGTTATGCGTTTTCAAAGTGCACATTTATGCGTTATTATTATTAATATTTATTACCTTTTGGTCAAAAATAATTTATTATTTATTATCTTTCCAATGTATTGATGCTTTTTCTTATTTGTTAATTGTTAAATGTTAACTTGAACTAGCAAGATACCCATGCGTATAACGTCGTGTTATTTTCACAAATAGTTTTCATTTGAAATTCTAATATATGTATCAACTTGTAAATTTTATATTATATTTGTACATTAATCACATAACATTAAAGTTATAAAGTTTAAACAATTTAATCATTAGACAACTAATTAAAGGAAAATGATTGAACGTGTTGTTTTACGAAAGACAAGAAAGTATATTATCTGCAACCACCCACTCGCGATTTCTGCTAAAATGCAGAATCACAATTTCATCTTTTAATATGCCTTTGACACGTGTAAATTCTGACATTTTGTACCAAAATCTCTCTTACCAAGTATCAGTGCTCCTAATTAAAATGTAGTTTCAATAAAAAATAAATTATATGATACCAAATATTTTAAAAACAATTTGAAAAGTAAAACTAATTTATTTTCTCTTAATAAAAATATCATTAGCGTACTTTTAAATAAATTAAATAAAATATATTATAATATTTTATCAGTAATAAAATTATGCCAACGACATGTAATATTTTCTCGTTGTAGCACAAAAGCATAATATAAAAAAAATCGATAACATTTAATGTCACTACGCCAGAATTGTAAAAAGAGATCGCCACCTTTAGTAGCGTTTATAAAAAAACGCTACCCATTTTAATAACACGCTACACCATTAGTAGCGTTTTAAAGTAAAACGCTGCCTATTAGATAACACGCTAGACAGATCCCTAGCGCTTTTACTCAAAACGCTAGCAACTTAGAAAACACGCTAGACAGATCCCTAGCGCTTTTACTCAAAACGCTAGCAAATTAGAAAACACGCTAGACAGATCCCTAGCGCTTTTATTCAAAACGCTAGCCAATTAGAAAACACGCTAGATAGATCCTAGCGTTTTTAGAAAGCGCTAGCTATTTAGAAAACACGCTAGACGGATCCTAGCGCTTTTATTCAAAACGCTAGCCAATTAGAAAACACGCTAGATAGATCCTAGCGTTTTTATAAAACGCTAGGTATTTAGTAAACACTCTAGACATATCCTAGCGCTTTTACTCAAAACACTAGGTATTTAGAAAACACGCTAGATAGATCCCTAGCGTTTTTAGAAAACGCTAGGTATGGTTAAATAATTTTTTTGTTTCCCATTGAGCTACTTCCTCTTTCACCTAACACTCTTACCCGTAAACGCAAAAAATCACTCACCCGTAAACGCAAAACCCTAACACCCTAACTCAAATTAACATCATCTCTCTCAACGAAAATCATCTCTCTCATGAACATCATCTCTCTCACTCGCATAACATTGGTGAGTTTTACTGCTCTTTCTCTCTGCTTCTTGTTAGATATTAATTGTGGGTTCTAGTTTAGAAATATATTAGTTTTGTCACTTGTGCACACTAGACTCTTCTTCTTTTTTTTCACCACTAGCCTCTTCTTGTTACACATAAATTAATTTTTTGGAAGACTAGACTATATGGTTCCTTTGGAAGAATAGAAATAGAATATGATATAGATATAGCTTGGGAAAATAAGGAGTGGAATTGAAAAAAATTTAAAAGAGGAAATTTTGTTTGTTTTTTTATATGAATTGATTCTTCATTATATTCGAATTGCTTGATGGGTCATATGTTAAAGTTCTCTTCTCAGGATTTTATTATAAATATTTGGCAATTATGGATAGAAATTGGATGTCTGCCAATCGTCTGTCCAAGGAGTATGCCGCTGGAGTGGATTATTTTGTGAGCTGTGCTGTTGAACGTTTAGGGACTTCTAGTGGTATGAAATGTCCTTGTTTAAGGTGTTGTTATGTAAAATCAGTTACTGCAGAGGAGTTGACACGACATTTAAAGGCGAATGGAATTGATCAAAGTTACACTTGTTGGATAATGCACGGTGAGAAAAAAAGGTGAATCTTCAAATATGAATGATATTAGTAAGAGATATGCGCCGCCGCCGGTTGACACCGAAACACATTCATTTGATGCGAACGAATTTGAAGAGATGGCAAAGGTGGTTGAAGAGGATCTTAATGATTGTCCTGAAATGTTTGAGAAGTTGATAACTGATGCAGAGACACCATTGTACGCGGGTTGTAATGAATTCACAAAATTATTGGCTGTGATCAAGTTGTATAACTTGAAAACTCGCCACGGATGGACTGGATAAGAGCTTTACCGATTTACTCTCACTTCGAAAGAAATGTTGCCGAATGATAATGTGCTTCCTTCTCGGACGTATGATGCAAAGCAAATGTTGAGGTCTATTGGCTTGAACTATGAGAAGATACACGCTTGTCCGAATGATTGCATTTTATTTCGGAATGAACATGCGTTGTTAAAGTCGTGTCCTAAATGTAATGCACCGCGATATAAGAAGAAAGAGTCCGCTCCACAAAAGGTGTTGTGGTATTTTCCTATAATTCCTCGATTTAGGCGCATGTATCGTAGTTCGGAAGATGCAAAACACTTGACTGGCATGAGGATGAAAGGATTAAAGATGGTATGCTACGACACCCTACAGATTCTCCGCAATGGAAAAAATCAATATTGAGTATCCTAATTTCGGGGATGACCCGAGAAACCTACGCCTTGCATTGTCTGGCGATGGATTTAACCCGCACGGTATCCGCAGAGTAGCTCCCACAATACATGGCCCGTGATTTTGGCGATTTATAACTTATCGCCGTGGCTTTGCATGAAACGCAAATATATGATGATGTCGTCTTTGTTAATTTCTAGGCCCAAACAACCAGAAATGATATTGATGTATACTTGGCTCCTTTAATTGAAGACTTGAAGCAAATGTGGGAGATTGGGGTAGAGGTGTATGATGGGTTCGAGAGAAGAAAGTTTCACCACGAGGGCTATGATCTTTGGCACAATTAACGACTTTCCTGCATACGGCAATCTATCCGGGTGCAGAAGAAAAAGGGCGCAGTGCATGCCCTATATGTGAAGATAACACATTGGATGTGGTTGGAACATTGTAAGAAGAATATCTATCTTGGTCATCGTAGATTTTTGCCATCAACTCATCACTATCGATTGTGGAGAAAGGCATTTGATGGGAATACGAGAACGTAGAGCTCCCCGCCTTTGACGGGCGAATGTGTATTTGAAAAGGTGGAAGATTTGAACATTAAATTTGGGAAGCCTTTTGCAGAGAGATTGCCAAACGGGGTGGAAGAAAAAGTCGATTTTCTTTGAGTTGCCATACTGGAAGTCATTATATGTAAGGCATTTCATTGATGTGATGCATGTTGAAAAGAATGTCTTCGAAAGTGTCATTGGTACCTTACTCAATATGCCGGGTAAGACTAAAGATACCATCAACTCAAGGTTGGATTTGGTTAGTATGGGTTTGAGACCTGAATTGGGTCCGGTAAAGAAGGGTACACGTGACATATCTACCTCCTAAGCAGACTCATACTCTATCTAGAAAGGAGAAGACTGTCTTTTGTGAGTTTCTTCATGGAGTTAAAGTTCCGGAGGATACTCTTCAAATGTGGCGACTCTTGTATCGATTAAAGACCTCAAGTTAAAGTCTCTAAAGTCCCACGATTGTCATGTTCTCATGGAGAATTTGCTACCCATTGGTATACGATCCATTTTGCCTAAGAAAGTGCGTCAGACCTTAACCAAACTTTGTTTATTCTTTAAGGCGATTTGTAGTAGAGTGATTGACCACGGAAAGTTGCCAACATTGCAAAGAGAAATTATCACACTTTGTGTGAGCTTGAGATGTATTTCCCACCTTCCTTTTTCGACATAATGATTCATCTAATAGTTCATCCGGTTAGAGAGACACAATTGTGTGGCCCATGTTACATGAGATGGATGTATCCGTTTGAGCGTTACATGAAGATATTAAAAGGATATGTGAAAAATCGATCACGACACTGAGGGTTGTATTGTTGAGCGCTACATAGTTGAAGAGACTATTGAGTTTTGCACGGCCATCTATCTAGTCTTGAATATTCTGTGGGACCGCCAAGGTCTCGTCATGCGGAAGGATTAGTAAAGGGATGACAGGAACTAAATTAGTGATGGTATCAAGGAAAGAACTAGAGCAAGCACACTTGTCGTTCTTCACAATGATAGTGAGGTTGATTCATATGTTGCCAAGCACAAGGAGATTCTTAAGAGTCAATTCCCTGAAAGAAGCAAGTTTGGTTAGCAAAAGAACACAATAGGAGTTTCATAGTGTGGCTAAAACATCACATTGATGGTGAGTGTGTTTCAATCCTACTTCGATTTCAAAAAGATTGAGATGGTTAGCAAAAGGTCCAAATATACATGTCTTCTCTTACAACACTATCTAATGAACGAGTGCACTTTCTATACAAAAGAACAAGATGATCGAGTAAAATGCAAAATAGTGGGGTGACTCTTGTAGCTCATTCTATGCATGCATCCAAAGTGCAAAGATAGAAATCCCATATATGCGAATATGTCTTACTTTGGCTTCATTGAACACATATGGGAGTTGGATTACAATATGTTTCAGAGCCCGTGTTCAAATGTGAATGGGTTGACAATAATCTTGGTTTACTGATTGATGAATTAGGGTTCATGCGGGTGAATTTCAACAAGTTAGGATATAAATATGAACCTTTTATTTTAGCATCGCAAGCTCAACAAGTGTTTTATGTCACCGATCCAGCTTAATATCAATTGGTCTATTGTTCTATTGATCGACAAAAAATTTGTGTATAACAACGATGATGATGAAGCACCCGATGATGTTGGTGTTGAGGACGACCACTTTCTTCGTAACATCGTAACCAATAATAGGGGAAAATACTTCTATAGAGGATGTTGTATATTTTAGAAAAGATCATAATGATGGAATTATTATTCGCTCGGAAAAAAATACCAAGACGCGAATTGCAAACAAAATTTTATCTAGGAAAAGGAAAAGGTAATATAGACTTAATGATATATCGTTATTTTTTATTAATAGATAATATTTATATTGTTTTTGTAAATTTAACAATAACATGGATTATATATGTTATATTGCAGTCGATGGCATCACTTAGTGATCATGAGATCTAGGGGTCAAGACAAGAGTCATTGAGGGTTGTCTTTCATTATATATGTTTCTAGCTTTAATTTGTAGCTACTTTTGAGTTTCATAATCTAAGTTACTTATTATGTTGTATGATTTGGATATATATTAATTATGTTGTAAGTAATTGTTAGTTTAATATGGTCTTTTGGTGATATGTACATATGTGTGTATCTATATATTGGTTTGTAATGATATATTGGCTGAATTTTGTTGGAATGTATTTTCTGAATTTTGTTGGAAGGGAATGAATTTATAGGTTGTAATTAAAATGGAGAACAAACCAAAATAAAAAAAATATTTAAAAAAAAATTCAGTCAATAGGTAGCGTTTTAGAGTGAAAACGCTAGAAATGAAGTTAAAAAATTCATTCAATACCTAGCGTTTTAAAAATAAAACGCTAGGAATTGTAAAGAGGAGCTAGAGGATCCCTAGCGCTTTCTGACGCTAGGAATGGTAGTAAAAGGTGCTATAGCATCCCTAGCGTTTTTACATAAAACGCTAGGAATGTTAGTAAAAGGTGCTATAGCATCCCCCTAGCGCTTTTACATAAAACGCTAGGAATGTTAGTAAAAGGTGCTATAGCATCCCTAGCGCTTTTATATAAAACACTAGGAATGTTAGTAAAAGGGTGTTATAGCACCCCTAGCGTTCTGAAAAAACACTAGGAATTGTAAAAGGCGCTTATAGCATCCTAGCGCTTTTACATAAAACGCTAGGAATGGTAGTAAAAATTTTAATAGCATCCCTAGCGCTTTCTGACGCTAGGAATTGTAGTAAAATTTTAATAGCATCCCTAGCGCTCTGACGTAAAACGCTAGGAATGGTAAACACGCTGCTAGATGATCCTCTAGCGCTTTATGTAAAAACGCTAGGATGCTATTAAAATTTTTACAAGGCGCGCTCTCTCATCTCCCTCACACACTCACGTAGAGCGTCTCTTCATCTACCTAACTTCTCTCCACGACCCAGAAATCCTCCACGAACAACCCGTAACCCGGAACAACCCGTAACTCACGTGAGACTTCGTTCATCATCGCACTTTGCGAACCTCCACGACCCAGAAACCCTCTTCGCTCATCTTCGCTCATCTCCTTGGTGCTACGACCTAGAAACCCATAAACGCGACCCAGAAACGTAAAACGCAGAAACCCATCCTCTTCGCTCATCCTCTCTCCTTGGTGCTATCTTACCACGCAGCTCCTCCCATTTGTTTCCTTTTTCTCGCACTCTCTCCCTTTCAAAAGGTATTTCTCGCACTCACGCTCTCCACCTCTCTCTCACCGCAATGACTATTTGTTATGGTTTTTTATGGTTTGTTATGTATCTTTTGTATGGCTTTCTCTGTTACTTAATTAGCTCAATGTTGTATCTAATTAGTTGTTAGATTAGTCTAGCTTAGATAGCATTATTAACTTGACTAGTGCATGGCTTTCCTAGTGCATGGCTTTCTCTGCTTTACTCTAGGTTCTTAGTGCATGGCTTTCCTATATATGTTTACTCTAGGTTATATACTTAGTGCATGGCTTTCCTATGTATGTTTACTCTAGGTTACTTAGTGCATGGCTTTCTCTGCTTAGTGCATGGCTTTCATATATATGTTTACTCTAGGTTATATACTTAGTGCATGTCTTTCCTATGTATGTTTACTCTAGGTTACTTAGTGCATGGCTTTCATCACATTTACTTAGTGCATGGCTTCTTCTATATTTTGTTAAGTGTTTGTTGGTTCTAAACAATTAGAAAGCTAAAACTCACCGAGTCTATTTCATTTGGGTCATTGCAAGTCGGATGGCATCACATAGTGATCACGAGAGTAGTCGTGGTGGTGATGGGGGTGATAGAAACACAAAGAAGTTCACTCCCGAGGAATTACATCGAAAAGAATATCGTCCATCGGATAAGTAAAGGACACGAGAAATATAAGGTAAGTTAATTACTAATTATTAATGTTGTTCTCTACCTTTCCAAGTTATCTAATTATTTAATGATTTAATTATTTAAGGTCCGATGGAGTGTTAAAGGTTTGCCAATTGGAGACAACGGCACAAATTTAATTAGCTTTATTGGTACTAAGGTGAAACAAATCTTTCCAATTTCAATAAAAAGTTGGAATGAGAAAGATAATACGCTTTTGCCTAAAATCGAAAGATGATTTTTGGTCCTTAATACAGTATATAATTTTAGACCTCTTTAATAATCTTATTTAGTGAATTTTTAGTTGTATTTATTTAATCCATTTTTATGTATAAGTAGAAACACTTTGATGTCGATGATGCCCAAGAGATTGGATACTCAAGGAAGCGGGAAGGTTGCATCGGGCATATAGAACTGATGTGGGAAAAAGTATTTGAAACGGCTGATGGGACCATCGACAGAGCCTCCAAAGATCAGTATGCCTAATTATAACTAAGGAGGATTGGACCAAATTTGTAGATATACGCACTACTGCATCCGGATTTCCCCGGTTAGTATATTAATTATTTAAGTTATATATATATATATATATATATATATATATATATATATATATATTTTCACAACAAGATATCATTCATTAATGTATACTTATGTTTTTAAATAGAAAAAGCAAAGCCAATAAAGTGAGAGCTTCTAATCCTTAAGTACCATATAGAGGAGGTTCAAGTGGATATCAAATTCTTGAAGAAAGATTGGTAAGACACAATTAGTTTAATTTTTTTACGATTTAATGAATCTTTTAATTTACAGCTGATTAACAATTATTAAACTTAAATAGTTATCGCAAAGAGGGGAAAGATCCAACTCAAGAATCCCTTGATCGTTGTACTGTCTGGTTAGAGGCCCGACAAAACAAGGATGGGGAGATTGTGGATCCGAAAACTAAGGAGGTCAAGGACAAAATTGTAAGTATTCCAAAATTCATGTATTGTAATTTTAATTTTATGATTCCTAGCAAGTTGGAATTTGTGTCCGACTATATTTTTTAATCTGTTACTCGATTTTTTTGACACGTGAACATATTTTTTATTGTCGATTAAATTTCTTTGACACTTGTTTATTATTTTTATCCGTTACTCGATTTTTTTTGACACGTGGACATATTTTTTATTGTCGATTAAATTTCTCTTGACACTTGTTTATTAATTTTATCCGTTATTTATGTTTGTGCATCAAGAAAGCATATCACAATCAGATCACAAGGAGATTTAACAGATTGTGATGGTCAACAAGATGTCCTTGCTCGTGCCTTGGGAAGGGAAGAGAGACAGGTCGGATTAGAGGTTATGGATATGGGATTCCTCCTACAACCGTGTTTGGGCCAAAGAGCCAAAGCAGCAAAGTGGTGCGGGATTGTAAAGTCATGGCGGCAAAGTATGACGAGCTATCCAAGAATGTTCTTTGTGTTAATGGAAGAGAGATGATGTTTAAGCAGCTCTTGGCACAAAGGATTGGTGCACCATCCCCGCCGCACCACCCCTGCTGAACCTATATCACCCGCTTGCACTTCCCATAGCGCTCCGAGATAGCTGCACCATCCCTTCAACATGTATTTAACAAAACTCGACTGCTTTTTTGTACATATGTATTTGATAAAATTATCATGTATATTTATTTTTCTTTATAATTGATTTAGGATAACTCGTGAATGTGAGCTATATATTGCAAACCCACATCGAAAGGTTGCGAGTGGGTTTGATATGTAACCAATTGAGTGCCACGCCGCACAATTTACCCATGCCCGAAAACCATTTGAGAGTTAGGGTAGACTATTCAATAGAGGGGTCTGCACCATTGCACCTTCCAATTGCTAATGCGGATATATTTATCGTGGATCAAGCACTTAGTACTTTTGTGGCATGGCCCAACAACTTGTCGTTGTAAGTGACAATATTTTTGTTAATAAGTTGATGACTATAATGTGTGTTAACTAACTAATTAATCATTTTTTTAATATATACTAGGTACCCCAAGTGTCCCGACCTTCCCTTCCATAAAAGTGTCGACCGACCTTCCCTTCCACTACCAAACTCTCCCGACCATCTACTTCTATACAAACACCCAACATGTTGGTCAATTTCCCATTGATGAATTCCGTAAGTACATCGATTCTCTAAAGGTCCACATCACTCAAAAAATGAACCCGACGACCAAATTTTTTTACCGACCGATAACATTGTGGGCCCGGAACAGCTTGGTAATTCTCAACATGGAGGATCCGAAAGCTATAGTTGAAATGGATTGGGCCACTTTGCATCGATATCGAGTATACCGCAGGTATGTATTAAATTATTTGTACACAATAGTTGTTTATATTAGAGTATATATTAGAGTATATATATGAGTATCCGAAAGTTGTATATATTATTTATAGGTTTTTGTACAATCGTCTTACGGTCCTTTCAAGCGGACACAAAAGTATTTCTTCTTGTGTCCAAATGTGGTATCGTTGTGTTTAAGCAAGGTAATACAGAGGAACGTATTATGGCTATTAAGAGTGAAATACAAAGTTATATCCATTCACGCTTCATGGATGCCAAGCATTTGAAGGGCGACTTTTTATTTTTGGCACCGCCAATAATGGGTGAGAAATTTAGTCTTCAATCACTTGTTTAATTATTTTGAGGATTGTATTATAGTGTAAATTAATGTGTATTCGTGATTCATTTACTTGCAGCAACATTGGGTACTCTTTGCAATAAACCCTAAGCAAAATGTTGTCTACTATCCGATTCACTTCAAGGCCATTACAACGTCTCACGTGACTTCAGAGATCGTTGAGAGGTGTGTATGTGTAACCCTCTCATTTTAATTTGTATAATTTAATATATGTATTTTGTTCAACTTAACGTTATATATATATATGTGATCGTACCTCGACCAATGTAGAGTTGAAGTGTTGATTGATTCGCCTACGGGGCGGCCGTTGAATGAGTGAAAGGACCGGTCCCGCTTCACGCGTTGAGCACCTCGGTGGTACTCGCAAAGACACTCCGACGATCTAGTGAGAGGTCGCCGCAGATAGCACAAGGTTAGAGAACGCCCCCGATGCCATGTGCGAATGGCGATATATACCGCGAGGTCCGACCGCTTTTGCGAAGATTTCGCCGGCGAGAATGCGCTCCCAAGCGATATGTGGTCCGGGCCGATCGAGATGGGCCGGGCCGCAGTCCAATTGCTGCTGGCGCCCTCGTAATTGCTAATACACCCAGAACAAGTTGCCCCCAAGCCTGGGTCGCTTAAGAGCGGGCCGAGGCTTGAATCGATGCCCCTGTGGGTGAAGTTATCTTGACGAAACGACGCGCCGCTCGCTTTCTCGTAGGCGGTGTCGACCGCTTGTCAACCATCGGCCGTATGCGGTCGTGACGGTTGGTCTTTACCGACATTTAAGACGTGACGCTTGGTGTTTCCGAGGTCGTCCGGAGACAACCATTGGTGAGAAGACGGCGCCAGACCCTTCGTATCCCGGTCCCCTTCGCGCGCGAAACCCGCACTATAAATAGCTCTTCTCTGCTGAGTTCATTTCTCACATTTCCAAGAATTGCTCGCCAACGACCGACTTGTCTCGCCGACTTGCATCCGGCGCTTCTTGTCTACTAGCGACCGATCCACCACATCCGCTAAGGTATGAATCGATCCTCCTTTACTTTTTTAAGCTTGAGTTTTTACTTGAAAGTATTTCGTGCTTTTCCACGCCTCGTGATAGGGGTGTCGTCGAGGATGGCCAAATCGCCCCTCTCACGAGTGCTCCGCTCGGCCGACCGACTCGTCTCGCTATCACAGTGTGTTTGTGCATGCCACGAACGAAACCGACCGCCGTATTCCCGAAAACCACCGCAATCCTTCGCGCTCCCTACATGTCGAGGCGGCGCGAGCCCAATCTCCACGAGGAAGAGCCCAAGTCGCCTTCGGGCGACAATGGTTCTTGCTCTTCGAGTGGTTCCTCGAGCAAGACGAGCTCGACTTCCCATCCCCGCCGAGGTCGACCAAGACAAAGCGGCTCTGGGGTCAAGGTCCGCTTCATTCGGCGGCGATCGCGGCAACACCCCACCGCGGAGAGAAAAGACGTGGAGGTGGTGATCATTGATGATGAAGAGCCTAGCGCCGCCCCGGGCCGCGGACGAGGAGATGGTAGAGGCGAGGCGGCCGAGATGAAGCGGCCCAAGAGGAAGAAGTGATTCACCCGAAGTCAATATTTCTCGTCCGAAGCCAACATCGGAGGTCGAACGGGCGGTCGGCCGAAGTCCAAGCCGATGTAGCTCGAGATATATCCGACATGTCTTGGGTGTCGGAAACTCTTCGCTCTAACAGAGCATTATTACGGTCGGCCACGATGCTTTGCCCGATCTACGAGCCGCTTTGAAGACTCACCGGCCGAGGGTGAGGGGCATGAAGGAGGCGAAGATATCGCGACTTATTCTCGCCAACTTCAAGTTCACGATGTATCGGCTCGTGTTCGAGAAGATGAAGATTACCCTCCTTTTATCGAATTCGGTAGCGACGTCCCGCGCCATATTGGGGTCGCCTTCTCGGCTTTCATCCAAACGCATGGCGCGCTTTAAAGACTTTGAGGTGTGTCACGACTGCCGGCCTCGGCCGGTGTCGATGATGCTTTTCTTTGCTATCTTTGAGTGGAAATGGCTCGCAGAAAAGGCCAACAAGGAGAAGAGGAGCAAGTCTCCTTCAAGATGCGTAAGACTCACCACCGGTTTTTCAAAGCGCCCAGAGTCGTTGGGAGCGGCCCGAAAAGCCAATATTTTTGGATCGCTCCCACCGAGGAGGCCGGGCAAGGCCGCTTCGAGGTTCAACCGGACGGGATGCTAGGTCCCCTTACTTCCCGATCATGTGGAATGAGGCTCATTTCTCGCAGCGGCCGGGCGATTACATATACTCGATGAAGGACTTGGGTGAGGCCGACCGAGACTTTGGAGATGATAAAGTCGTTGGCGAGTATGATGCGCCCAGATCCGGCGGCGACATACCTTGCCGACCCTTTGTCTTGTAAAGGCCAAGACACGAGGCCGAGATTGGTTCGCTTTTGAACTTTTTGTCCTTATATTCTCGTTATTGATTTTTTCCTTTAACTCATGACTCGGTACTTCTGCGTAAAGAATGGCCGCAAAATCGGGACTCGCTCGCTCGCCCCGAAGCCTCGAAGGAGGGGCTAAGAGATTTGACGCTTCTCGCCGGGGATCCTCCCGAATCTTCCTCAAAAGTCCCCAAACTCCTAAGAGCCAAGGAAAGAAACCGGTCGGCAGGCCTCGGCCGCCTCCTCCCGATCTGCGATCGCCACCCAAGCGGGCCAAGCGTGATGGTCGGGTCCCTACCCCGCAACGGAGGAGATTCCCATCATTTCGCTCGAAAGTTTGGGTACGCCGATCCGGAACAAGATGACATGTATGAAACCCATGGCGCTCTGCGCTTCTTTCTTTGCATGGGGTCGAGAAATTCATGGCGGAGCCGGTGGCCGAATCGATGGTAATTTTATTTTCTTAGTCTTGTACTCTTCATCTTACCTTTGTTCGACCGACTAACCATCCTTCGGCTGAATTTTGCAGAAAGGACAAGGCTTTAGCCGAGGCGCGCAGAAAAAATATGACAAGCTCGCCCAATCGAAGAAGGAGGCCCTCAAACGGGGAGGACGATCGCCAAGCCGGCAAAGAGGAACAAGGAGCTTGCCGCTCAGTCACGACTCAAGACCGATCTCGAGGCTATGGGGAAGCGAGGCCAATTGGGCGCAGAGAGGCCGCCGAGCCGGAGGAAAAGATCCGGCGGTGGCCCAGCCGGTCGAGGTCGCTATTGAGCAATTTTACAATGCTCTTGGCCAGCGCGGGCATTGAACCCGCACTTGAGGATCAATTTTGATGACAACATGATAAAGCCTACGCACTATGTTGAAAACAACAAGATCATGTTGCTCGCGAAGTTGACGATCAAGGCAATGTCGTTCGCCTTACCACCATTCTCTTTTAAAGCCCGCCATGAGCGGTGTAATTTTGTAATCGTTTAACTTGCCTTCGCACACAACAATTTATCTCGCCGTGGTTTTTCAATTCGTGGCGCTCGGCTTCGGCCAAGGCCCCCGTGTTTGTAATGACAATTTTTACTTGCCTTTAATTACGCCTCGCTCAAATTTATATTGCTATGTCTCACGCATTTCTTGCATTTATTCGCCTTATTCATTTCGAACGTGTGGTGCGCTCGTGCGGCCGCCGTTCGTTACCGATAGCGCTGCTTATGGTCGCTTTGCGCGCTTTGTATGTTTATTTTTCTCCAAGTCTTCGAGTTTTAAGACCGCTTCGGTCGCCGTTTGCGCCTATTTCAAAGCATTCATTCTTTGATAAGTTTTAATATCCCCACGGGGCCTTGATCGCTTCGGCGACCTTCAATCAGGCCCTTTCGATGGCATTTGAGGTAGGTCGTTTCGACGGCCTACCGCGATGGGTTATCACTTAACCCTTGGGCCATTTTCGATGGCACTCGATGTAGATCGTTTCGACGATCTAGCGTTGTTGGGCCATTTTCGATGGCGCCGCTTTGAGTCAACTCGATGACCGCGTTTGTGCTTGCGCTCGGTGGCAGCATGCCACGTGTCGCCGACGACCTGAAGTTTACGGGTTATCTAACCCTTGGGCCATTTCGATGGCACTCGATGTAGATCGTTTCGACGACCTGAAGTTTGCGGGTTATCTAACCCTTGGGCCATTTCGATGGCTCTCGAGGTAGATCGTTTCGACGATCTAACCAACTTTGATAAATCTTCGATCGCTCCTTTGCCACGGGCAATCTTGAGCGACCGGCCATACATTATTGCGAGAAAGTAAAGAACACATCATATTTCTAAAGGTCGCCTCCTCGTAAAAAACCCGGGGGAAAAGAGCGCTGCACGCTTTTCATTAATAGGTCGGTCATTTATTACATTCAAATTGTTCGTTACATTCAAACGTAGTATCTTCTAAGTTTCTCCGCATTCCATGTTCTGGGGATAGTCGCCCCATCCATGGTTTCCAGCTCGTAAGCCCCCTTTCCAGTCTTGTTGATGACCTGTATGGACCTTCCCACCGGTGCGAGCTTCCTCTTGGCGTGCATTCTTGTTTCCCACGCCGGCCCGTCTTAGACGAGCCGACCGACCGTGAAATCTCTCTTTGCACGCGAGCGTTGTACCGGCTGCGACATTCGTTTGATCAATCGCTTCTTAGCGGCTTGGGTGCGCAGCTTCTTCAATTAGGTCCAATTCTTCTCGGATAGCTCGGCCGTTGTCAACCACCGTAGGGGTTTCAAGTCCTCCAATTCAGCTCGCCATTTCTATGGGTATCACAAAGATCGCCTCAGTACACCAATCGGGCGGCGACTCCGGTCGATGAATGAGGGTCGCCCCAGAGGCCCACGAACGGATCGCAGCTCTTCGACCCGCCTCTTTGCTTCGCCCGATCTTTCGCTTCAAACCACGTGAGATAACTCGCTGGCCGCCTACCTTGGCCGTTAGTGCGGGTGTTGACCGAGGTGAAACGCCGTTTCACCCCTAAGTCGCCAACATTTCTCTCGAATCTCTTGTCTGTGAACCGGTGCCGCGGTGCGTTATCGATTCTTGAGGATCCCAAAACGGGCAACACACACCGTCCAAGAACTTGCGACTTTGGCCGATGTGATTGTTGCAAGCGGCTCGGCCTCGATCCACTTAGTAAAGTAATCTCCATCGCCACGATCAAGAACTTGAACCGCCTCGAGCAGTGGAAACGGGCCTAGCGGATCCATGCCCCACCAAGCGAACGACCAAGGTGAGACAAGACTTTGCAACTCGTGGAGGTGCAATGTGGACATCGCATGTATTTGGCATTTCTTGCACTTCGACGAGCTTCTTGGCATCCTCGTCCATGGTCGGCCAATAATAGCCGCCCACGAGCCTTCTTAGCTATGGAACGAGCGCCACGGTGACTCGCACAAGTACCTTCATGAATATCTCGTAGAGCACATGGTCGGCCGACCGACGTAAGGCACCTCAATAATGGGACGAACCCCTTCTATATAACTTTCCTTCGATCACGAGTATTTGGTCGCCTGAGCCCGACCAATTTCGCCCGCTTCGTCGCTTCGGTTCTTCGCCTTCAACGATGTACCTTAGGATGGGGCGATCCAATCAATCGTAATTGACACAAAGAACGGCCGAAGGATCGGGTTGGCTTGGTCGATACACTCGGTCGATTTAACGTCTCCTGAATCAAACTCCTGTGATTTCCCGGAGTCTTGGTACTCGCAAGCTTTGATAATATATCCGCCGAACATTTTCGGTCCGAGGCACATGTACCACTTTCAAATACGTCGAATCGCTGAGCGCTTCTCTCTCACTCTTGCTAGATAACTTTTCAAAGACGCCGCCTTTAGCATCGTATAATTCTTTGATCTGCGGGACTACGAGTAAGAATCGATCCGAGTTCAACCCGGCCGACATTGAAATCTCTCGCGAAATGAAGGCCCGCTATGCATGCCTCGTACTCGGCCCGGTTGTTTGAAGTGTGGAATGCAAAGGTTAAAGACACCTCCACGGCCGTGCCTTCGTAATTTTCTAGTATTAGGCCTACCCACTTCCTTTACTATTGGGCGACCCATCTACGTGCAAGATCCGTGTCGCTCCACTTGATCTTCTCGGAGTAGGAGTCATTTCGCTATAAAGTCGGCCAACACCGCGCTTTTTGCGCCGATCCGATTCAAATTTTATGCCAAACTCACCGAGCTCCACCGCCCACTTTATCATTCGTCCCGCCAAATCCGGCCGATGAAGGACTTGCTCGATTGGTCGGTCGGTCCTTACCACGACCGGTGGGCCACAAAGTAGGGTCTCAACCTTCGAGCAAAGAATCGAGAGTGCAAGAGCAAACTTCTCTATCTTCCGGTACCTCACCGGGCCCTTGTAACACTTTACTTATGAAGTAGGCCTGACTCGCTTTAGATCGTTCTCTCCGACTAGTATCGCGCTCAAAACTTCTTCGGTATAGCCAAGCAATGCAGATATATAGCGTCTCGCGCCAAGAACGGCTTGGTCATGATCGGCGGGCTAACCAAAGCTTGCTTAATTCATCCAATGCACGCATGGCATTGGTCGGTCCACTCAAAGTCTACATCTTTCTTGAGGAGTTTAAACAAAAGGCGACTTGCGTGCCGCTTTGGGAATGAACCCGAAAGAGCGCCACCATGCCATTCACCTGTTGTATCTCTTTTTTAGAAGTTGGTGGCCTCATATCGGCGACCGCCCTGCACTTCTCAGGGTTTGCTTCTATCCCTCTTTCAGTCAGGTGGAAGCCCAAAAATCTGCCGCCCCTCACCCCAAAGGTACACTTCTCGTGATTCACCTAAGTGAGTTCTTCCTAGCTTCTTCAAATATTTCCTAAGGTCGCCACATGATCCGGGTCGGTTCGCTTTTGATGATCATGTCGCCCAAATACACCTCTCGAGATGCGACCGATCTGCCTCTTGAAAATTTTGTTCATCATTCGCTGGTAGGTCGCTCCAGCGTTCTTGAGGCCGAAAGGCATCACCTTGTACTGAAAGTTTCCGATCGGTCATGAAGGTCAGTCTTGTGCCGATCGGGCGATACATCGTGATCCGATTGTATCCGCAGTAAGCGCCCGTAAAAGACAAGAATTTGTAGCCCAAGCCCCATCGACCACCACAATGTTAGGCACGGGAAGGCATCCTTCGGGCATGCCTTGTTCGGACGGTGTAGTCTACACACATCCTCCACTTTCCATTCTTCTTTTTGACCAACACGACGCTGGATAGCCGTCGTGTATTTGATCTCTTCTATAAAATTGGCCTTTATGAGGTCCTCAACGGCTTTTTGCAATGCTTGAGATTTTTCCTCGCTCGAGTGTGTCTTCTTTGAGCGACCGCTCGACCCCTTCATCGATCGAAAGTTGATGGCGGAGCTACTTCGATGGGAATGTCGGGCATGTCCGATGCTCGCCATGCGAACAGTCAAAGATAGTCTCTCAAGCACCGCACAAGATCTTGCTTCACTTGCTCGGTAGGTCGCTACCGAAGCTTTACCGCTTTGGATGGGTCGTCACCCAATTGAACATCTACCAACTCTCCATGAGGCTCGGTCTTTTCACTGCTTTTTCGCTTGTCGAGCCAAATCATCATCATTGTCTTACGGTCGCCATCCGGATCATACCGAGCGCCCAAATCGACATTGACTTGATGGCCTTCACTAGTGCTCGAACATTCGGGCCACGATCTACCTCGTCACATATTTCTTGGTATAGAGCGTGGCTTCTTCTTGCGATTCAAGGTCGGCCGCCAGGGTAACCACTTGGTCATCTTTGCTGTAGAATTTCATTTTCAGATGCACCGTCGATGTAACGGCCTCTAGCTTACCCAAAGTCGGCCTACCAATAATACATTGATAGCAGGATTTGAGGGGGAGTACGAGGAACATCGCCCCGACCGGCCCCGCATGCAGTACTATCCCGGTCGCCACCAAACGTGACTAGCAGCTCGATCGTTCCCAACGGGTAGGTGGTCGCCCCATTGAAACCTGTTAGAGGGGTAGGCTCGGCCTGGGGAATTATCTCGCTCCGATCAACCTTTATTTTGTCGATCAAGTCTTCAAACATGATATCGGCCGAGCTACCTTGATCGACCAGGATTCTCTGCACCTCTGTGTTTGCCATGACAGCTCTGATTACCAATGGAACATAACTATTAGGCTTGCCGTCGTATAGGTCGCTGTCACCGAACGAGATGGGGGGTCTGCTCGAGACCGGTGGTGGTGCTGAAGTGGATGCGACCATTAACAACTCGTCCCACTTTCTCTTGGTGGCTTTGTTAGATTCCCTGCGATCCAGGGGGTTTCCACCATGAATAACCATCGCAACATTGCGGCCTTTGATCGCCGAAAGGTCACGATCTTCGATCGATCTTTGTTTTGGGTGCTCTCTATGGCCGTGAGGCCCTTTCCTCCGCCGGATCAGCTTCTTTCTGCTTCTCTTGAGGTCGGTCGCCTTCCTCTGACCTCACATACTTTCCCAACTTGCCCTTCTGAATAAGCTCTTCAATATCATCTTTGAGGGCCATACAGTCGTTAGTATCGTGCCCCTTACTCTTGTGGTAGCGGCAGATCTTTTAGTCGGTCGTGCCCCCTTCTTGAGCACGAGTGGTTCAGCCGCTTAACTCCCACAAACTCATTATTCGACACTCGGCGTGTAGATCTGCGCAATAGAGGTGTTGAGTCGAGTCGCGATGATCAAACTTTTTATCTCGAAAGTCGGGCCGATTATCGCGGCGACCTTCATGTCCTTTGGCCGGCTTGCTACTTTCTTCTTTAGGCGTGTGCGCGACGCCTTCCTTGTCGCCAAGGTTTCTTCAGACGCCATGTGGACGTTAGCCTCGCCAAGAAGTAGCCGAGATTTTGGTAATGGTTAAGAGTGAATTCTTCTACGAACCGGGTGGTCCTGGCCGAATACCACGCTTCGATATTTTAGCTTGTCCTTGTCCGACAAGTCACGAACGGACTCGGCCTCGATGTTAAACCGGCCGATATATCGCCTCGGCTCTCATTATCTCCTTGAACAACAGAGTCCAAGTATTCTTCATACCCAGATGTGGCGGTTTGCGCGTGTAGTGAGACAGAATATTCGATCGTGTCGTCCCATGAGGAGATGGAATTGGGTCGCAGAGATTCCCACCATTCCAATGCTCGGCGTCCGTAGATCGGGAAAAAGCCCGCATTTCATGGTCGGTCCCAATTCCTATAGCGCGCAGCAGAATTATTGAAGTAACGGAGATGCTTGTCGATCTCCTACCGTCGAACTTGTTGAGATTGGGCGGCTTGCGGAGGTCTCTCGGAATTTTGTAACGCCTGATCTCCCTGGAGAACGGGCCGTGTTCATTCTGAATGCCGTTCGACCCAAAGGGTTGCATTGCGAGGCACGCCTCGTTGCCCGGCATTCCATAGAACCCTCCGGACGGGCCAGTTGGTGGAAGCTGAGGAGGCCTCCTGGGTCGCTCGCTTTGGCCTCTCCTTGGCCGATGCGAAACGTCCCTAATTCTTCCATTTCTGTAATCTTCCAGCTCTTCTCGAGAATCCCAAGATCTGCTTCTCGACCGACGTGACCCGGACGACTCATTGGAGGAGTACCTGGTAGGCGAGCGACCGGTGTCAGGACGGTAGCTAGAATCTTCATAATCATAGGACATTGAACGCGCCTACGCTGCGTTCTGCCAGCGACCGCGCTGCGCGCGCTTTTTCCGCCGGAGCGATGAGTAGTGCTCTCGGCGAAAATGCTCCTTCGAGGAGGAGAGGTGTCTTCGCCGCGGCCGGCGCGCGCAGCGCAGAGGTTCTCCGCCTTTCGCGACGCGGCGGCCGAATCGACCTGCTTTCGTACTGAGAGATGAGCGCGTCTCGGTCTGCGATCACCTGGTTTTTGTTCTGCAAGATCTGCAAAACGGCTTGAGTGACATGGTCTGGTAGAGGTTCCTGAATGCCCGCTTCAACCAGCTCGGGCGCGGAGTCTCCGAGAGCGGGCGGCCAACTCGTTGGAGGATAGGTCCGCGGCCGTTGTGCACTGAAGGTTCTTGTCGCGGAAGTCCTTGAGACTCGTGGACTGTAACGGCCACGCCCTCCGGGGTCTGCTGCTGATTCTGCCCGGAGGGATTGAGTCGAGAAGTGGCCCGCGTCTGGGGCCGGTCGCGTGGAGCCATGAATGAGGTAGGATAGCGCACGGGCCTCCCACTGTGGTCGCCAATTGATCGTACCTCGACCAATGTAGAGTTGAAGTGTTGATTGATTCGTCTATGGGCCGGTCGTTGAATGAGTGAAAGGACCGGGTCCCGCTTCACGCTGCTTGAGCACCTCGGGTGGTACCTGCAAAGACACTCCGACGATCTAGTGAGAGGTCGCTCGGGCAGATAGCACAAGGTTAGAGAACATCCTTGATGCCATGTGCGAATGGCGTATATATACTGCGAGGTCCGACCGTTTTGCGAAGATTTCGGCCGGCGAGAATTGCGCTCCAAGCAGCGTGTCTGGGCCGATCGAGATGGGCTGGGCCGCAGGTCCAATTGCTGTTGGCAGTCCTCGTAATTGCTAATACACCCAGGAACAATATGTATGACGTTACAGTGCTTTGAAAGAATACTTGGGATTATCTACGAGTAAAACAAGATGGCTACCCATAACTGTAAGCTTTTTAAGAATCATTCTTATAATTTTAATTGAATTTTTGGTCATAAAAATGTGACAATTAAGTTATAATGATCTTTTGCTTTGTAGTGTCCTAAACAACCAAATAACAATGATTGTGGGTACTACGTTATGAGGTTTATGAAAGAGATTATCACTCATGACAAAGTAACAATCCCAACCAAGGTAACTACTTAGATTTCTTTTTATATTGATATTATAATACTTACTCACATTTTATTCTAATTTTATTTCATTTTATTTTTCAAGATTTTCCTACTTTAAAAATATCCAGAATTACTCACAACAACTTACAGCAGTAGTGGGGAGTGGTGCGCTTTTGTTTCTAGCTTTTTGTAGCAAGTTTTGAGATTCATAATAGTTTAGTTATTATATATGTTGTATATATTGGATTTATATTATGTTGTAAGTACTTCTTAGAATGGTATATATTGGATTGGAAATATTATTTGATGAATTTTGTTGGTGAATTTTGTTTGAATGATATTGGATTGGAATGTATTTTCTGAATTTGTTTGGAATGGAATGAATTTATAGGTTGTAATTAAAATGGAGAACAAACCAAAATAAAAAAATATTTAAAAAAATCAGTCAATAGGTAGCGTTTTAGAGTGAAAACGCTAGAAATGAAGTTAAAAAGTCATTCAATACCTAGCGTTTTAAAAATAAAACGCTAGGAATTGTAAAGAGGAGCTAGAGGATCCCTAGCGCTTACGTGAAACGCTAGGAATGCTAATAAAAGGTGCTATAGCATCCCTAGCGTTTTACATAAAACGCCAGGTATGGTAGTAAAAGGGCTATAGTATCCTAGCGTTTTAATTTAAAACGCTAGGAATGCTAATAAAAGGTGCTATAGCATCCCTAGCGCTTACATAAAACGCTAGGTATGGTAGTAAAAGGGCTATAGTATCCCTAGCGCTTTAATTTAAAACGCTAGGAATGGTAGTAAAAGAGCTATGGGATCCCTAGCGTTTTTATTTAAAACGCTAGGAATGGTAGTAAAAAGAGCTATGGGATCCCTAGCGTTTCGTGAAAACGCTAGGAATTGTAAAAAGGCGCTGGTCAATGGCTAGCGTTTTATATAAAACGCCACGTATGTCTAAAACACGCTGGGTCAATGGCTAGCGTTTTTAAAACGCTACTAATGGGGTGTACGCATTAGTAGCGCCACTTTCTCTAGCGCTTTTTAAAACGCTACCAATGCCCAAAAACGCTAGCCATCCTAATACTGTTGGCGTAGTGTGTTTACTCATCTTAACTCCAAAATTTATAAATATATAAAGTTAAGAAGAGAACGGAGGCGGTGGTGTTTTGGGAGAAGGTGGCGGTGGTTTAGATATGGGAAATGACCTAGTTGTTTAGAACGCAATTGCTTGACTGAACTCCTAGTGGAAAACTCAAGCAAAAAAAGGTGGGATAATCTTTAAAAAAATGAAAAGAAATGAAAGGGCTTAGATGATTATCGGATGACGATTAGCGGTAGGAGAAGTTCCTTGAAAATTATTACAATTACTATAATCAATGAATCCCTGATACAAGATACAATACGGGATATGACACGAATATGGAGATACGGGAAAGTTTTAAAAATCAATATACAATACGGCTTGAATATTTTAATAAAAAATTAAATTAAATTTCAAATATGTAAAAATAAGAACATAATATGCAAACATAACTAACTATAATAGTAAAGAGATATTCATTTTACGAATTGAAAATTGCTCAATATTATAGGAAAAAAGCATTTTTGGTTGCCCACGTTTGAAGTGAGCTCCCTCAAACCGGAATGGTTTGTTGAAGTCAGAGGCCGCGGAACCAGCACCAGTAATATTACTACAAAAAAAACCGTCATTAGCAAGGGAATATTCAGTCGCTAAAATGACCAATTCCCTCGCTAATTGCCATTAGCGAGGGAATTAGCGAGGGAAATACAGTTCGGTCGCTAATTACCCACGGCCACGTCCCTCGCTAATTCCCTCGCTAATTAGCGAGGGACACATCAATTCTCTCGCTAACTGACACACCTGAACATCCTACTGGTGACTGCCACGTGTCTGAATTCCCTCGCTAATTCACTCGCTAAAGTCCAAAAATTAATTTTTTTTTAAAACCTGCTTATTTATTAATAATAACTAATTAAACATAAAATACCTAAATCAATATATAAATACAAAATTTCTAAAATGTTTCATTCAAAATCCAAAGTCAATACAACACAAAATACTCAAATGTAAAAAAAATAATACAAAGAGTACTAAAAGACCCCACATCGACTCCTCGGATGGCTCAAAAACTCAAACTCGGACTCATCGGACTCCCCAAGTTTCTCTGCAAGCAGGAGACGCATACTCTCTTGAGGCCCAAAAAAGCTCCATCATCCTCCTCATGTCATTCTCCATCTTTTGCTCCCACTCTCGCTTTTGCATCTCCATCATTTGTCGCCACTCCACCTTTTGCCTCTCACTCTCTTGCGGCTTCATTGCGTAGCATGCAGGCTCCTCCTCCATCTTCCTAAATCGCTCTCTCTCGAATCTGATTGAGTAGAAAATGGTGGTCGCCTTCTAGAAGCTCTACTGGGGGGTCAACACTGCACGGACTCATTAATGGAGCCAAGGGCCCCGCACCATACAGGCGACCTTGTTCCAACCACGCTACTTTCTCCCAATGTGCATTCGAGAGAGCTATCAAATCGAGGGAGTAAGTTGACCCGTGTGTTTGAGGTTCCAGTTCCCACTGAGTCGCTGAACCCATCTCCCCGAGAATGGGCCTCTGCTTTGTATAACCACAAAACATAGCATAATTAGTGCTCCATTCATTTTAACAAAGCAACATATATGTATATATAATACAATTCAAGATATGTATTTACTCGAGTAACCTCGCGCTCCTCAACAAAGTGATCTTGAGTACCCTTCCTTACATGGGTAAACCTGTGAAGCTCAGCAGCAGTGGGAGGGCGTCCCAACTTCTTAGCCTGTAAAATGAAAAACATTTTCAACATTTGCTAACTAATTAAGTAATGTAAAAAAACACACAGATATTTAAAATAATTTACCAATCGAATAGCATGTTGAGCCTGGCTTATGGACCCAACACAGTTAAGCGAGCCGCCCTTTTCTGAGTTTCTATTCTGCTTCGCCTTTTCAGAATTATGTTTGAACTTTTCTGTTTCCCAATGTTCCTTGAAGGCATTCCAAACATTTTCACCCATGTAAGGAGGCCTCACATTTCCACGCCTCAACTTGTACAACAAATCCGACAATTGTTGACCAAACCTCAGGAGAAAACACCTCCAGACCTCTTCATCATACTGTTGGTGCCATGTCACTCTGTTCTGTATTAAGCATAATGAAAGTATGTATTAGTAATAATATTAAACATTACCAAACATTAAATTAAAACTAACAATATATATAGGTACATAATGACATAATTAATAGACACTTACTCTAAAAAAAGCCAACAACTCATCCTTCACTTTGTCATCAACTTTACTCCACTTTTTATGGTAAGTTTGAAAATATTTCTTCTAGATGACATATGTGATCTTTGGATGAAAAATTTGCCTTAACGGAACAAGTCTACATATATACGATAAAAATATATCAAACAATCAAATATATATATATATATATATATATATATATATATATATATATATATATATATATATATAAGTTGTTGCATAATTAACTTAAATTAAAAAAATCCAACAAATATAATACTTACGTGTTACCATATGGATAAATGATGTAGAGCTTTTTTTGTTGTTGATATAAACCACCTCCACTCTCTCGTCATCAACCACCTCCACTCCCGGCTCATTAGCACCATCACCACCAACATGATCATCCTCCGATGTACTCACATGCTCAGTCGATGTACTCATATGCTCAGTCGATGTGCCTATATGCTCAGGTGGCGTATGCCCACCATACCCGTGAGGTGGGGAAGAGTCCACCAGATATCTTGGCATATACTGAGTCAGTATACCTGAAGGTGGCATATGCCCACCAGATACCCGTGGAGGTGGCATATGCCCACCAGATACTCGGGAGGTGGCATATGCCCACCAGATACCCAAGAGGTGGCATATGTCCATGTGAGGGAATATGAAACCAATTGGGGCCCGATGGAGAATGGGCTGGTGGGACATCCGAGGTGGTAGTCATGGGCGGACCAACCAATGTACTCGACCTCATATTTCCAAGATTAATTACCACCTCATTATTAGCACTACGATTACGCCTCCTCTTGGGCTCCTCTTGCTATTCCCTTCCCTTTATCTTGTCTCGGTGGGTCGAGCCTCCTCCTGAATCCATTTCTATGAAAAAAAGGAAACACACAACAATATATAATATTACCAACATTAATAATACAAAATGTGATACTAACACCATTAATGATACAAAATGTGATACTAAAACAATTAGTGATACAAATGTGATACTAACGACATTAATGATATATTCATTAACAAGTTTCATCCAAAAGACAAAGGTAATACACAAGAACAATAATGATAATAACAACATAAGACTAATCTAATTATTCATCTTCTTCATCTTGATTCTCTTCTTCATCTTGCTCAGCTAATTCATTTTCTTCTATCACTTCTAATACTGCTTCAACTTCTTCAACATCGATGCGATCATCACGTAAGGGGTGAACCTGTTCAACTTCAATTACCTCATTTACTCCTGACATTTCATCCACGATAATAAGGAACATCATCCTCCACATCACTGGCTTCAATGCGACCCCGTGGTTTTGTCTTAATTGCAACACACCATCCTTTACGAGTTGATGGATATGGAACATAGTACACTTGTCTCACATTTTCTGCCATAATAAATGGATCATAGAGTTGATACCTTCTATTCATTTGAATGTCCACCGTATTACATTTTGGATTCAACTTTGTTCCTCTAACCGATGGATCAAACCATACACAATAAAACATGATTATTTTCTTTTCATAGTCCAAGAATGGGTATTCAAGTTGATATATGTGTTGGATCACACCGTAGTAGTCATTTTCACCTCCTCCTGTTTCCCCTTTAACATATACCCCACTATTAATTGTTCTTTTTCCCTCACTCCAGGATTGAGTGTCAAATTTGTAACCGTTAACTAGGTACGTGTGCCACTTAGTGACCTCAAGAAAAGGACCATCAGCTAAGTTCCTCAAGTGTTGGATTAGGGGAGTTGGTTGTGCTTCATAAACCTAAGTAACCATATATGGGAAAAATAAGTCATGTCTCATATCTACTTTAAACATTTGACATTAACACATTATTTGATTTACTTACTCTAGCCTTAAACCAGATTGGAAAACTTTCATGTATACGAACAGAAAGATTCTTCATGGGTATACCCTCAATTCGTAAGAATGCACTGAAATGGTGTAATTGAAAGTTGATCAAACCATGATTTAACTTTATACTTTAAACGTCTATAATATAAAGACTAAATTGGAGCATACTTACTCGACATATGGTTTAACTTCAGTGCAATTGATCAAGACATGAACATGTGCTGATAGATGTTCTTTGTCGATAAGTATTTGGTTGACTTCTTTCCCGAGGGGCGACCAGGTTTGCTAAAGATAGATAAAGTGAGCGCATGTCTTTCTTCTTCAACCTCCCTTTCATTTCTATTATTTCTTGACAACATAAAATTGTTGAAATAATGTGAACAGAAATAGATGGTTTCACGGTGTAAGTAAGCTGCGCAAATCGATCCTTCAACTCTAGCTTTATTCTTCACTGATCGTTTATAATCACCCATTAATCTACATATGAACAATTAGTCATACTAATTAATTAAAATAGTCGTACTAATAATTTTTTAATTCAAATGTTGAAATAGATAATTACCTCTCAAATGGATACATCCACCTATAATGAACTGGTCCGCCAAGTCTTGCTTCATATGCTAGGTGAACCGGTAGATGCTCCATGGAATCAAAGAAACCGGGAGGAAATATTCTCTCCAACTTACAGATGATGAAAGGAATATTCAGCTCCATCTTAATGAGATCATCCATTCTCAATGTTGAAGATCACATATTCTTAAAAAATTGACTCACTTCAATAAGTGGTTCCAAAACACACTTTGGTAGTGAACTAAAAGCAATTGGAAGCAAACACTCCATGAATACATGGCAATCATGACTTTTCATCGCATACATCTTCCCGGTGTTCACATCGGTACATCTTGCAAGGTTAGAAGAATAACCATCCGGCATCCTCAATCCTTTCAACCATCGACAAACATCTTTCACTTCATCGGTGTTAGACGATGTTTGGCTTTTGGTTTTAACATCTTCCCATTAGCCATTTCCACCAAATTCAAATCGGATCGATATTTGCTACAAGAAAAGCGAGAATCCAATCTAGCCTTATTATTGTCTTTAGTTTTATCTTTCACATTCATCACAAATCATAAATATGTTATCAAAGAAATTCTTCTCAATGTGCATAACATCGAGATTGTGCCTCAACAGATTGTCTTTCCAATATGGGAGATTCCAAAATATGCTTCTTTTGTCCAGTTATGCACTTGTCCATAACCATGCGCTCTCTCAAGTTCGCTACCTCGGTGACTTGTGGCAAGTCCATAACTCGCTCCATATTTCACCCGTGTCACCAAAGGCGGTGGTCCATCTTCTTCAACTACCTTGTTCTTGAAGCCCTTCTTGTTCTTTCTAAATTTATGATCTGGCGGTAAGAATCTACGATGCGAGTCAAACCAAGAAGTCTTGCCCCCGTATTTTAGCGAAAACGCCTTTGTGTGTTCCATGCAATGGGGACATGCCAATTTACCGTGAGTCCCCAACCAGACAACATACCATAAGCATGAAAGTCGTTAATTGTCCACATCAACGCCGCTCTCATCTTAAAATTCTCTTTCCGTGTTGCATCATATGTCAAAACACCCCCCCACAATCTCTTGAGATCATCAATTAGAGGTTCCAAAAAGATATCAATGTTAGCTTTTGGATTATTTGGACCAGTGTCGCACAAGTCAAAAACATAAACGGTTTAGTCATGCACATCTCGGAGGAAGATTGTAAGGAGTAACAATGACCGCCAACAAGAGTAGGGAGAAGATGATGCTTGGATATATGGAGTAAATCCATCAGAGCACAATCCAAGTCGAACATTTCGTGGCTCTGAGGCAAAATCTGAATGCACTAAATCAAAGTGTTTCCATGCTTCACCGTTAGATGGGTGGCGCAAAATGTCTGAGGTACCCCTATTATCATAATGCCAAGTCATTTTCTGCACGAACTTCATCGATGCAAACATTCTTTGCAACCTTGGAATTATAGGCAAATAGAACATCGACTTCACGGAATGGGTTTATAATTACGTTTTGCCTTTACGAACATGATACCTCGGCCGTCCCACGAATTTGCATTCAAGTAGCTCACCGTCATTTTTACCAAACTCGTTGTTGTAATACAACATGTGTCCTTTCTCACAACAATCAATCTTCTTAAAATCCAATCCCACTTGAAACTAACATCTTTGCTTCATAATAATTGTTTGGCAAATTATCCTTATAAGGTGTTGCATCCATCATCATTTTAGTCACATAGTCTAAACCCACTTGAAAATACTACTCATGGACTTGAGAGCTAAAAGCTTAACACACATAGATAATTTTGAATCAAGCGAGCCTTCGAACAACGGTTTGTTTGAATCGATAACAAATTATAAAATCTCTCGTAGCTTCTTCATTTGGAAGTTCTTCATGATTGTCATCATCGAGGCTCATCAAATGGCACATTCACCCCAAGACCATCACAAATCATGTTATTCATCCACTCAATATTTTCATTACGTGAAACACCAACACGAGTTGCTTGAAGCTCCAACTTCAAAATTTGGAAGTCGTTCTCCATGGTCAGTCCAAATCCTATAATTAGGCCTAAACCCCCATTGATACAAGTGGCATCTGATTTCCTCATCAGTCCTAATAGGTACACCGTCGCATTTTAAACATGGACATCTAACCCCATTTTCCTCTCTAGCCAAATCATGTTGCCACGCTACCACAAGAAATTGTTCAACCCCAACAACAAAAGATTCTTTCAAACCCGCTCTTCTCGAATATAACCGATCATACACCCAATCACGATTAAATTGATACCAATTCATCTACACACATTTTAAAAACGTGTTACATTCCCATAACATTGCCAATAACATATATCAAGTTAGTGGCATCGATATCATCGCAGTGAAGATGATTTCGAGCCGAATATGGGGGTCAAGGACAGCACCTGAAAAACCCTTTTCCATCCAAGTAGTGAAGGAAGTTATTTGAACTCCCAACCTTACCACAGTTAGTCTTGTCTCGCAATTATCTCAATGGAGATGATTTCGAGCAAAATATGGGGGTGAGTGAAACAAACCTCACCCTTTTCCATCAAAGAACACACGGTCAACTAACCTAGGGTTCATCCAAAAATACTTAAACACTTTTCATACAATTCAACTAACATTTCACACGGAATTCTACAACCTTTAATACAACAAGTAAATTTTAACTCACTTTTCACACTCAATTCAACTAACATTTCACAATAACAATTAATCCTAATATTCAATTATAACTTACAATTCACACTCAATCCTACAACCTTTAAAACAAGTTTATTTTAACAATAACAACAAATTTTAACTCACATTTCACACTCAATTCAACTCACATTTCACAACAATAATTAAGACTAATACTTAATTATAACTCACAACAATACTCAATTCTAATACATAACAACAAATTTAATTTAAAACTAACCGCTATTAGATTTACGTCCAAGTGCGGTGGTTCTATGACAGTGCGCACTCGGTGCGGTGGTGAAACTTCAAACACCAAAATCCAATCCTAACCAATTTCAATTTCAAGGAAAAAATAAATTAAAACAAATTCAATAAAAATTAAAATTAAAACAATATCATAAAAATTGAAAATCAAAACTTACAATAAGAGGTGGTTGTGGTGGTGGTGGTGGTTGTGTGGTGGTGTGGTGGAAGAAGATGGAGAGAGTAAAAGGGAAATGAGAAATAGTAAGAGAGAGAGCTAGAGAGGAGATAAATAGGAGGAGCTTTGGTGGTGGTGGTGGTGGTGGTTTCGTGGGTGGTGGTGGTGGTGGTTTTTGGGTGGTGGTGGAAATGAGGTGAAGAGAAGAAGAGTGAAAGGAGAGAGAGAGCATGCATGACATGCAGGAGAAGAATTGGGGCGTGGGTGGTGGTGGTTGTATGGTGGTGGAGAGGGTTTTGGTTTGAGAAGAATTGAGAGAGAAGAGTGAAAGAGAAACGAAGGAGAGTGAGAGAAGAGTGAGAGACCGAACGTCGCTCGGTTGTGGTCAAAAATGTGCCCGCGTAGCGGCCGGATTAAGCGACGGAAAATCGGTCGCTAATCCGCGCGTGGCGAGACATCGCAACGGTCGAGAAATTTAGCGAGGGACCCATTAAATCCGTCGCTAACTGTCTTGAAGTGCGTGCAAGCGCAATTTGAAATTGGCGCGTGCATTTAGCGACGGCCAGTCCGTCGCTACTGGCCATATTTCCGTCGCTAATTACCTAATTTGCGAGGGACCTGTTTCCCTCGCTATGTCCGTCGCTAATTTCTGAGTTTGCGAGGGACCTAAAATTGTTAATCCGAGTAGGTTCCCAGGAAAGAGAGGTGGGTCCCAATGGACACACTTGAATACCAAGTCTTTCTTTAGCCAGAACTTTCCTCAAACAACAGTTTTTTAGTTTTTAAAAATAAACCGAAGATATTACTGGGATGAGTCGCGGACTATGTCGCTCTCTTTAAGACGTTTCGTGGCACTACTCGAAGGTGCAAGTAGACTATCAACCACCACGTCCCCAGGATAAAACAACCCAGTTACACTGTTACGAATTTTCACTGCAATGTGAGAAATTCGCTCTAGAAATACACCCTCAATATGGTTTATGGAAATTACTCTATATGGTTATGAAAACCACTCTTAGCTTTGGAAATGCTCCAAGCTTTCAGAAAGAACAAGAAAATCGTTTTAGGGAGAAGAGAAAAAAGCTTGAAGAGAAAATTCTTGATCTTAAGCTTTTAGTGTGATTTGTAAGAATGGAGGAGAGCTCCTTTTATAGGAAAAAATTGGGCTAGGATCCATTGGAGACTTAAGGAGCAATGACTCCATCATAAAAAAATCTTTACGATTTTATTAAAAAATCCGTTACACTTTTGACTTGACTTGGTCAAAAAATAAAATAATACTTTCTTTGAAAATTATTTCAGAAAAATACACCACAGGTCCAAGCCCAAACCCGGCCCGGCCGAGCCGGCCGGCCAGACAGCGGCGGCCCGCGCGCGTGTGTGGTGGTCACTTTGTGTGTGTCCTCACCCGTCCACAAAATTGGGTACCCCTTGGAGCCCAACCCAATGGATGAGGTTCCCACTTATAAATACGCACATAGTGTCTATTCCAAGCAATGTGGGACTTTTTCAATTCACACACTCTAAGGGTTCCAACTATCCCCCACTTGAATTTAAAAAGAAGTTTTAGAAATAGCGTCAAACGCTTCTATAAGATTGTGCATAAGCAAATGTGTCTACGACATGAACCTTTACATAGCGGTTAGGATTTCGATTCAACAAGAGTGACTCGTAGTCTTGAACTCTATCTCAAACATCAAAACCACATACAACCTTTTCCATGGGTTTATTCTTATAAGCCCGTGCTTTTATGACCCTGCATGTCTATCCCAGTTTAGTCTCTAGGAATCCTGCCAACGATTCCATAGGAAGCGGCCCCACTTCCACATTCACAAAGGTGAGTCTATTGAGAGTACTCCTGTAGCTAGGTACTCCACTCCACATAGAGTATAGATCTCATTAAGAGTTTCTCTTACCTCAACCTTATGTTTCTTCAGGAATCATGCTTCTTTACTTATCATAGCATGTTCATCTCGTATCACTTCACAACTTGTTATTACCCATTGAACCTAATTCTCGGGTTACCATCGTGAGTGACTCATGGTTATAATGGCAATAGTCCCATCCTTTGAGATGTATTTTGGAATTTCTCCCTAGCTAGCCCTTTCGTCAAAGGATCAACTAAGTTCATATCAGTGTGTACATGATCCACTCTCGCAAATCCTTTTGAGACACATTCTCTTACAGTGTTGTGCTTACGACGTATTTGTCGTCTTTTTCCGTTATAATAACGGTTCTCTATTTTTGCAATAGTCGCGGTACTATCGCAGTAGATCAACACAGCTGGCATTGGTTTTTTCCATAAGGAAATCTCTGCTAGTAAGCATCTTAGCTAAGTAGCTTCTTCACTAGCAGTTGCTAGTGCTATCATTTTAGACTCTATAGTGGACTGAGCCAATATGGTTTGTTTCTTAGATTTCCAGGACACAACACCACCAGTTATACTAAATATATAGCCACTGGTTACTTTGGAATCATCTGATAGATTATTCCAATTAGCATCACTGTACCCTTCAAGTACAACTGGAAATCTCTGATAATGTAATCCGAGATTCATGGTCCTTTTAAGGTATCTCATTACTCTCTCAATAGCGTGCCAATGCTCTATACCAGGTCGACTAGTAAACTTGCATAATAATCCCACAACATAGGCAATCTCATTATTCATGGTCCTTTTAACAAAGTTTCCTTTATGTAAAACACTTACCCATATTAGTTCTTGAGTTCTTAATTGTAAACCATGTCTGCTTTTACAACTCTACCTATTCTAAGTGATCAATCTCAAAATAAGTGTTGAAAGAATTATCAAGCAAGAACTAAAGTGCACACATCATATACATGCATCAAACTTACTTAAATGCTCATTAAATAGTTAGAACATTCCAACTAAGAGAGATTTAGCTCATGATAGACATTGCAAGGCATATATAGACAGAATAGATCATGTTTATATAATTGAAATCACAAAAGAGAAACAACAAGATAGAGATTACACAAGTTGAAGTTCTTTGCATGAATTCTCCTAGCAATGCAGTTGCATCGGCTACTCAGCACTTAGTAAATACTACGAATTGAGGTAAACGAGGATTTGTCAATTCCTTCCCTTCCTTCTTACAAAATAGAAACTAACTATGACTATTGAAATTTGAATCTAACTTATGGATTGTGATCTATATCCAAGTGAAGAAATGAGGCCTTTATACAGTCTTCATGAGAGGTGCTTCCTTCCTTGGAGTTGAAGTAAACTAGAGGTGTAACCATGGTTAATTTTCAGAAGTTGTCTCACAAATTGAAGCATACACTCAAGTGTAGAGGGAGGTCCAATGAGAGATAAACATGTGTCCCTATGTGAGTAAGTCTTCAAAGCTATGTTTGAATTGTGGGCGCCGAAATGTGCAAGTTGCACTTGCTTTAGTGACTAAGCATGAGGTCATCAAGGCAAGTGGATGTGCAAGTGGTTGGCTCAAGCATGTCTGTGTAGTGCAGATGCAGTGCAGGTGCATTGTGTTCATCCAAAGTCAGGGGAGCATTGTAGTGCGGAGTGCATCTATAGGTCAGACCTTGACAAATTCATCAAACATAATATATTCAAAATGGCCTATTAACAACTTTAACCATGTCAAACACTCAAGTATTCACATATTATATAGAATACTATATAAATTCCTTATCTTTGCTTGAAAGAGGGAATTTACTAAGTTTAAACATATGAATAACTCTATATAAAATAGAGTTATCACTTCTCTAAGGTCTTTCATATCAAAGTTGTTACACAACAGTGATTTCACTTTATTTATGGCATGAATGTTTGATCCAAATACGAGTAAGTCGTCTACATAGAGACATATGATAGTGCAAATGTCATTCTCGGTTTTGTAATAAATGCATTTGTCACTTTCATTCACTTAAAACCCATTCGATATAATTAAATTATCAAACTTCTCATTCCATTGTTTAGGAGCTTGTTTGAGACCATATAGAGACTTATCCAACTTACAGGCCTTGTGTTCTTTCCCATGAACTACAAACCCTTCAGGTTGTTCCATATAGATTTCTTCTTCTAATTCACCCTTTAAAAAAGCAGTTTTAACATCCATTTGGTGTACTTCAAAATTGTGAATTGTGGCCAACAAAATTAGTACCCTTATGGATGTAATTCTAGTAACAGGTGAATATGTGTCGAAGAAATCTATATTCTCTCTTTGTCTAAAACCTTTGGCTACAAGGCGAGCCTTGTATTTATCGACAGTGCCATCAGGTTTTAGTTTCTTTTTCAAAATCCATTTACAACCAATGGTTTTGCAACTAGGAGGAAAGTCCACTAAGTGCCATGTCTTGTTAAACTCTAGAGAATCCATCTCATCATTGATGGCTTCTTGCCACAAATCGGCATCCAAAGAAGACAGTGATTCTTGAATTCTAGTTGGATCCTCTTCTAATGTATAGACCAAATAATCTGGTCCATAGTCTTTAGCAACACGTGCTCTCTTACCTCTTCGAGGTTCTATTTCTCTTTGATCGTTGTTTCCAATGTTCTTAGGCACAAAAACTTGACTAGTTCCAGTGCCCCACTATTTCTAGATTTAAAAGGGAATTCATTTTCATAGAAGTCAACATCATTTGACTCTATGATCACTTTACCTTGAAGGTCATAAAACTTGTAAGCTTTATTGTATGCCCAATGAATACACATTCATAGGCTCTACTGGCGAGTTTAACTCTTTTTGGATCTGGGATCCTGACATAAGCCAAGCAACCCCAGTGGCGAGTTTAACTCTTTTTGGTTGTCTTTTCTTTATGATCTCAAAAGGTGAAATTTTGCTCTTAGACTTTGGAAGTCTATTCAGGACATAACATACAATTAACAAAATTTCCCCCCTCCAGTGAGATGCAGCTCCCGAATAGAGCATAATAGAAACTACCAATTCGGTAAAAGTTCTATTCTTTCTTTCTGATTTACCATTCATTTCGAGAGAATATGGGGCAGTCTTTTCATGTATGATTCCCTTTAACTTATAAAAATCATTAAATAGTTGAGAATCATATTCAGTTCCTCTATCACTTTGAAAACGCTTTATAGTTTTACTAAATTGATTTTCGACTTCTGTTACAAAAATTTTGAACATGTCAAGCGCTTCACTTTTATTTTTCACAAGGTATACAAAAGTGTAGTCTGAACAATCGTCAATAAAAGTGATAAAATAGTGTTTACCATTTCTGGTTAACGTTCCATCTAACTCGCATATATCAGAATGAATTAAATCCAATGGCTCATATTCTCTCATTACTGATTTATGCGATGTTTTCGTAATATTTGCTTGACTACAAAATTCGCATTTTTGAAAATCATTTAAAGATAACTTAGGAATTAATCCTAAGTTGCTCATATTCGAAATAATGTGCTTGTTAACATGACAAAAACGAGCATGCCAAATATTAAAATCACAAAGCATATAAGCAAAAGGAGAAGTTTTATTCATTTCAACATTCTGCTTAAACATGCCATCAATGGCGTACCCTTTCCCAACAAATACATTATTTTTTGTCAAAGTAAATAAATCCCCCAATAGTTTGAGTAAACCTGCCTTGTTCGAAGGAAACGAGAACCAGATTCTTCCTTATCTCAGGAGTGTGCTTCACATCTTTCAGGATCAGAGTCTTTCCAGAAGTGAGTTTCAGTTCCACATCTCCAGTAGCAACAACATTAGTGGTGTGAGCATCGCTCAACAGTTTCTTATTATCAACAGCCGTGTATGTTTTGAACATAGCACGATCATTGCACACATGGATGGATGATCCAGTGTCCAACCACCATCCCTCAGATCCACCAACAAGGTTAATTTCAGAAATCATAGCAATAAACTGCTCTTCAGTCAGGGTTGCCTGCAGAGCAGGATTTGGTTTGTTCCTACACTTGCGCGTGCCATATGACCTGCTTTTCCACAGTTTAAACAAGTGAAGGGAGGATCAGAATCATTCTTGGGTTGTGGTGGTGGTTGTGGCTTAGGATTTGGGGCCTTTGGAGGGTTCCCATTCTTGTTGCGGTTCTTTTGAATCTGATTACGGTTCTGATTCTTGAATGGTTTTCCAGTTGGCTTTAGAACCGCTCCTGATCTCTTGTTTGAAGCAAACAAGACTTCATCTTTTTGATCTTGTTTCCAAGATTCTTCCTCAATTCAGAGTCGGGTAATCAAACTTTCCAGAGGAAACTCTTTGGTTTTGTGCCTCAGAGAATTCTTGAAATCCTTCCATGCAGGAGGAAGTTTGTCAATAATAACAGCTACTTGAAATTGTCCATCTAAGGCCATGCCTTCAGAGACAATATCATGAGCTATTTTTGTATCTCATGTGACTGAGTCTCTACAGATTTTTCATATGTCATCTTATAGTTCAGATAGCGGCTAATAACATATTTCTTAGCACCCGCTTCTTCAGTATCATATTTCTTGATCTTAAACTTTTGGTGCGAATTGTAAGAGTGGAGGAGAGAGCTCCTTTTATAGGAAAAAATTGGGCTAGGAATCCGTTGGAGACTTAAGGAGCAACGGCTCCATCATAAAAAAACCGTTACTGTTTTATTAAAATCTGTTACACTTTTGACTTGACTTGGTCAAAAAATAAAATAATATTTTCTTTGAAAATTATTTCAGAAAAATACACCACATGTCCAAGCCCAACCCGGCAGAGCCGGCCGGACAGACAGCGTCGGCGCGCGCGCGTGTGTGGTGGTCACTTTGTGTGTGTCCTCACCCATCCACAAAATTGTGTACCCCTTGGAGCCAACCCAATGGATAAGGTTCACACTTATAAACACTCATATAGTGTCTATTCCATGCAATGTGGGAATTTTTCAATTCACACACTCTAAGGGTTCCAACGGAGCCCTATTTATAGGGTGGGGAATGGAAAATGAGTAGTCAACCATAAAGGCCACTACACAAAGATAATATGGAGATGATGGGAGAAACTAAATGGACATCCAATATCTAATATCCATAACACTCCCCCTTGGATGTTCATTGAGGATATGCCTCATTAAAACCTTACTAGAAAAAACCCAATGGGAAAAAAATCTAGTGAAGGAAAAAGAGTACATATCCTTTTACAATATTTATTTATTTCTCCCCACATGCAGACAATCAATTTTGAGACGGCGAAGACCAATCTTTTAGTTTCTCCCATCAATTTTGAGACGGTTGGATCTTCAAAAATCCTGTTTGGGAGCGATTTTGTGAAAAGGTCCGCAAGATTATCACATGAACGAATTTGTTGAATGCTTATATCACCATTTTTCTGAAGTCATGAGTGAAGAATAATTTTGGAGAAATATGCTTTGTTTGATCTCCTTTAATGTAGCCCTCTTTTAATTGAGCAATTCTTGCAGTATTATCTTCATAGATTGTCGTTGCATCTCCATGAAATTGTTGTACCACCACAAGTAAACAAGTAACCCATTTGTGATCTGTCATTATGAGGATCTGACAAGTAATTAACCTGCATCTGCATAACCTGTTAATATTAATTTGGGTACTTTGGAATAAAACTACCCCATATTCATTGCACGGGTTACATACTAGTGTGTGTGTGTGTGTGTATATTACAATCTAATGTTGAGACTGTGATGGAAGCTGGCCTATCCAAACTGCAAGATGCTAGTTGTTGCGGCAAAATCCAATTCTAGTTTTGATGGTTAACAAACTTTGTAATGAGAAGTTTAAGTTCTCTGATTTCAAGAGCTACTAATGTTTCTTCTTGAGTAAAAGAAAAGAAAAGGTATTAAAATCAATCAAGTCTCAAGAAGCTTTATGGTTATAAGAAGAATCATGTAGAGAAGACTTAAAACAATGTTGCACACAATTAATCAAGAAAGGGTTCTCATGAAACAAATCAAAAGATCAAGACCAAAGTTGGTAGACTTGAAAAAGATCATCATGAGAAAACTTATCAGGTTTCTGTGCCAACATGAGAAAGGAGATAAGAAGATCCAACCTCAGAAGTATCAAGATAAAATACATTATGAGAGGTATCCTCAGAAGGTAAGAGATGAGAAGCATCATAGAAACAAAATTCATGACATGAGAAGAGTCAAGCTCAGAAGGGTCTTGACGATAAGAAAGGTCAAGTTGAGAAGCATCATGACATAAGAAGGGTCAAGAACAGAAGAGTCATGATGAGAAGAGTCAAGATAAGAAGAGTCAAGTTGAGAAGCATCAACGTGAGAAACATCAACTTGAGAAGCATCAACTTTCAGAAGAATCAACTTTAGAAGGCTCAATGTTGAGAAGATTCAAAGAAGAGAAGAGTCATGACAGTTGTAATGTGATGTCTTCTCATGACAGCTATAGTGTGTTGTCTTCTGTAGAAAGAGTTGTTGAAAGTGGAGTGCAAACTGTTTTCAGGAAGTGCTGCAGAAAGTGCAGAAAAAGCTGTTGTACTTTCTGACCACCCTGATCAACGACTATATTGACTTGGGAAACCCCTCCAACGACTCTAATTTATTAACCAATGCAAATTCTTCCCATCCTTCTCAAGTAGAAAGTCTTCTCTCACCCATACTCAAGTCAAGCTTTAATCTAGGGATTCTATTTTCTGAGTATGTAGTTCAGCTTGTTGTTTAGGATTTGTTTGAATCTATCTTGTATAAACCAAGCTCTTGTAATCCCACAAAAAACCCCAAACCATATAGTGTAAAACATGAAAAAGTCTTCTCATGTAATATGTGTTGCTACGGTTAAAGAGAAGCATGTTAGAAACCCTCTCAAGAAGCATGTGTTGCTGTAAGGCTTGAGGAGTGATTTGCTTCTGAGTTAGAAGCTGCCTAATAGATCAGAAGGATTGTATTAGGTGTGAGAACAGTAGGTAGAGCTGTGTTAAGAAAAATACCACAAGAACTTTAAGCTTAGGTTTGTTGTAAAGTTGTAAACTATTTGGGAAAGAATGGAAATACTCACTGGGTGTGAGGAATGGATGTAGCCCCGGGTTTTGGTTGAACCACTATACATCACTCTGTTATTTATTTCTTTCCTAAGTTGTTTTTACAATGCTCTTAAAACTCTCTATTTAGAGAAGGTTTTAGAAAACCGAGAAGACAGCTTTGTTAACCCTTCTCAACTACACACAGTTTTCTTAAAACACTATTTTACAACTCTTATCAAATGTTTTCAAAGTGATAAACTTAAAGCACTATTCTTAAGTACTCCACACTTAAGATTATATTTTCAAACACTATCTCTTGCCTTGAAAAAGCTATTTTGAAAATCATCTAGTCTCTCTTTACTAATAGTTGTTTTGAGAAGAAATAAATAACTGACCCTTCTCAACTCATAAACATAGTTGAGAAGACAATTTTGTCTCACCCTTCTCTACTATCTATCACAGTAGAGAAAACGGTTTCATCTGACCCTTCTCAGCTCACAACTCTAGTTGAGAAGACTGTTTTAATGCACCCTTCTCAGCATTGCATTTATTCTAACAATGTCTAACGCTACTTGTGAAGTTATTTACATTGTTTCAGGTTAATTTTAAAAGGATCACAATTCCAACCCCCTACCTTGTGACACTCACTTCATTAGTGTGGCTTTGGTAGAGGAAGAGAATGATCCCAATCGTTTCAAGGGTACGAATAACTCTGTTATTTCACCGGAGGAGATGGCTGGGAGCCCAAACCATCTTCTTGGTGTAGTTCCTACTGATTGTAATGTTATGCAAAAGGAGATTTCGTCGGCTCCTCATTGTGAACCCTCTTCTGAGGAACCTACTTCTGCTCATAGTTCTCCTGTGCTTGCCCCCACTTTAGGGGTGTTGGTGGTCCCCTCTTCATCAAATAACTCTTTGGAGGAGGTTCATTCTTCTTCCACCCACACTACAAGAAAAACAGGTTTTTTTGGCGGATTTTTCCGCCAAAAAACACCCAATTCCACCGCAAATACGCGGATTTTCGGCAGATTTTTCCGCCGGTAAAAGGCTGGTCGCAACGTATTTTCGGCGGAATTTCCGCCGGATTGTCATTTGCGGCGGATTTAAGGTCCTTTTTGGCGGATTTTTCCGCCGCAATTTTTTTTTTTAAGCACAGTCAAATCCGCCGCAAACGACACCAATTCCGCCGGAAATGTTTTTTTTTTGAAAAAAAATTCCGCCAAAAATGCGCCGTTTTTTTCAAAAAAATTAAATTTCCACAAACGCGTTTTTTAAGTGAGAGGAGTTGAGAATGAGTTGAGAAGTTAAGAGAAGAGTTGAGAAATTTGAGAGAAGTTAAGAGAAGAGTTGAGAATGAGTGAATAAATTTTAGAGAAGTTAAGAGAAGAGTTGAGAAATTCGAGTGAAGAAATTTGAGAATGAGTGAGAAATTTGAGAGGAGTTAAGAGAAGAGTTGAGAATGAGTGAACAAATTTGAGAGAAGTTAAGAGAAGAGTTGAGAAATTTGAGTGAAGAAATTTGAGAGAAGTTAAGAGAAGAGTTGAGTTGAGAATGAGTGAATAAATTTGAGAGAAGTTAATAGAAGAGTTGAGAATGAGTGAATAAATTTGAGAGAAGTTAAGAGAAGAGTTGAGAATGAGTGAAGAAATTTGAGAGAAGTTAAGAGAAGAGTTGAGAATGAGTGAAGAAATTTGAGAGTGTTGAGAATGAGAGAATATTTGTAGAAAGAATGGAAGAAATCGGATAAAAAGGTTGTGTCCGTTGTGGAGGATTTTATGTCCGTTTCGGCGGATTTCAAAATTTAAAGTTCCCACCCATTTTCACTGTGTCCGTTGTGGCGGATTTTATGTCCTTCGTGGCGGATTTTATTTTTGTCCGAAACTTTAGAATCCGCCGAAAATGTCAAAATTCCCCCACAAATGTCAAAAATCCGCCAAAACGTTTCTGGCGGATTAAATCCCCCACAAATGTCAAAAATCCGCCGGAAAGTTTCTGGGGGATTAAAATCCGCCAGAAAGTTTTGCCTTGGATTTTCAGTTTTTCTTGTAGTGCCAATCTCCCACGACTCGACTAGATGCCTCCTCTTCTAACACAGTGGATGCACCTGACATGACAATTTTAGGGAAGGATTGGGGGGATGTCTCAGGTGACGAGAACATGCCTGCTGCCTCAGAATCTGTTTCTAGATCGAATCTGGTAGTTAATCTGACATGAAGATTTTAAGGAAGCTCTGGGGTGAACCTTTACGCGATGTTGGTGATCCTGTGACTTCTTATTCTCATGGAACAACTGCGTGCTTTGAACCAGTTGCGTCCAAGTCTCAAAAGAAGAAATTAAGACAAAAAAAAGCAGTTGGTCGTTGGTTATAATACTCGGTCAAAAACTAATTCTGTTTCTGAATCCTCTTAATCCTATTTTTTTTGTTATTTTTGTTTGATTGTTTTTCTCTCTTGCCTTGGGTTTTGGTCATCCCCTTGGTATCTTTTTGTTTGTCTTCATTTTTGTTTTTAAATAGATTCATTTTCTTTGGTTATATATATATATATATATATATATATATATATATATATATATATATATATATATATATATATATATATATATATATATATATAACAATCTATTATTCCTTGAGCAGAAACCGGATCGAATAGTGATAATATAATAACAACAACGAAGAATTTAGAACGAGGCTAGAGTGTGAGAAATAACCTTGGGATCCGTCTATTGGCCTCATAGGGCTTATATTTATATTACAATGGTGTTAAATGCTCATAATTACAATTGATGATCGAGTTGATCGTTTCTGAGACAAATGGGAGGGAATAAAGAGATTTTCCCTACAACCTTGTTGGCGGCCATTATGGTTGGTGAGCCGAACGGATAAGGCGGAATATTTATGGCGAGCGGTTAGTCATCTTTGGAGAATCCTTATTTATCTGAGCGAGCGCAGTCCTGGCAGGACCGAGCATACGTGTATACTGAGTGTGCATATGCATATAAAATAGCACAAGTAAGACAATTGAAACTTTAAATTACCCTTCAAACTTGTAAGTACTTATATAAATTCAAATTTATAGTCTAAAACATAACTAAACAACTTAAACAATCAAAATGACACCCAAAAACAATTTTGTGGTAGCAAGAGAAGAAACATTAGAGTTTGAAGCCATTGGAGGATAAATAAATGTGCAACGAGGGAAAGTTCTTCTTATCAATATAAATATTCTTATTATTTCTATATTATCTATATTATAATATTAACATTCATAATTTCAAAAAATTCTAAGTAGAGAGAGAACAAGTGGTGTAGTGGACAAGTCACATGTTATTTATTTATTGTTCTGTAAGAAAAAAGCTATTTAAAACCCTCACAGAAAACACGTTTTTTATTTATAGAGCAGTAGTTTTCTTTTACTGCAGATTCATTTTTCTAATGCAGTAAAGTAATAGTCAAACTCATTATTCAAATAGCATAATAATAGCATTAAGTGTGGATTGTTTTTTTTTTTGACGCATTAAGTGTGGATTGTTTTTTTTTGACGCATTAAGTGTGGATTGTTGGTAACCTATTTTCAATTAAAAATCTTATCTTTTAGGCCCATTAACCTCAGAGCCGTTATAAACCCTAATAGGGTCGTATTCTAACCCGTAATCCACGTAACATTCATCTTCTTTATTCGGGAAACCAGAGAAACGTGATTCAGAGGAGCAAAACCCTAGTGCCGTCGTCGTTCTTCCCCTTCTGAAATGTGAGCAACCAATTTCTTCCCAAAGCAAAATCACACAAACATCTTGGATTGTTTGATTGCACAATTTTGAGTTGTGATTCCACCCAAAAACGATTCTGTTCATACTCTTAATCGTCAAAGGCTAGTATAATCACAAAATCGTGGGATTATACGACTCAAAACGTGTTTTTGACTACCATGGTTATAACTATATATATATATATACAAGAAAACACCTTACGAACAAGGCATGCTTTTATTCCCCTTATACACATTCTCCTTGATTATTCACTAATTTAGGTGTGAGGGTGTCTTGCAGATGACCATCATCACCGCTTTTTACCGCCATTAGGTACATTTATTCAGTTATGTTCGAAACAATTATAAATTATATATATCTAATTATAGTAAAATTATTTTTAATGATATATATTATATATATATATATATATATATATATATATATATATATATATATATTTTCTATAAAAGAGTTAAAGTATTTTTGATAAAATATTAATTCTTTAACTGTAATAATTACTAAAAAATTGTTTCCTAATAAATGTGAGTAGTAGAGATTTTAAGGAAGCAGTTGTGTGTTTTTTTAGATAAGCGAAAGCATATGTGTGTTACTATCATCATCCAATTACCTAATGTGGATCCAAATTTAGCTAAGATAACATGCCTAGGAGCCCAATTGCAAACCAAATTTTCAATTGCGACACTATATAAACCCTACACGTTCCAAATATGATATGTTTTCTCCACTCCTTTCATATGCTCCATCTTTACTTGGGCGTTGGAGTGCGTGGCGACCACCTCTCTCTTTCCACTGAAGCTCGGACTCATATTGGAATCTCTCAGAGTCATCTCAGATCCACCTCGGAGTTATCTCAGATTCGTCTCTGTGAGGTATTTTTCTCTCTCTCCTGAGTTTCGTTCAAAACACCTTAGTAGTAGTTTTTAAAAACTAAATCAACCGAACCATTCAATCGATTAAGTTATAAGTTTACACTATTTACAGTTATTTCAGTAATTCAACCTCGATTTTTCATCCCAACTTGATTAATTTATAGTTATTATTATAAATTTTGACTCAATGGTCTTACCATGAAGCGATTCTCTTCAATGACTTTTCTCTAAAGTGGAATCTATCCTTCATTGGATTCATTGAAAATATGAGAGAAGGTGTAATTAACATTAGAAATAGGAGAGAGGGTGTGTTTAAAGGTGAATATTTTTTTTTTGACCAAAAAGGTGAATATTTTTTTTTGACCAAAAAGGTGAATATTTATCCAATTATGAAAACTTGAGAGAATCAATTCCCTTATTTGGGTCAGATTCTCAAACATTGATAATAGCAAATATTGAGTTAAGATTTTTTTTTTTAGATTGGAGTTAAGAAAATTTAAAATAATTAAAAAAAAAAGAACATAACCGACACTTGTGATACGCTTTTGTCTCCCACCCTTTCGCTCTACAGTTACATTTCTTTATTAGACAATTTCATTCTTCATACACGCATATTCCAACCCAACATCAATAATACAATAGACGAAAGAAAATCCAAGTTGTGAATGCGAATAACGAAACAAGATCATGAGAAGGCCATTCAGAAAGCTTGACCTATTTGACGGACTACCGGATGATCTCGTCGTCTTCATTCTCTCTAAGATCAGCTCTTCTGCATCTTCACCTTCTGATTTCATCAACATCTTATTAACGTAAGTATTCATTGAAACAACTTGTTTTTTTTCTCTTTATTCCTTAAACTCTATATTTATATTCTTATATTCATGGATTAAAAACACAGATGCAAGAGACTGAACCAGTTAGGGCTACACCATTTGGTGTTATCGGAAGCTGGGCCCAAAGTATTAGCCGTGAAGCCCAATAACTGGTCGGAGAGTGCTCACTCTTTTCTCAATCACTGCATTAACGCTGGTAACCTCCACGCCTGCTATACTCTCGGCATGGTGAGTGAGTCATTTTATTATATATGTTTGTAATAATATATATATATATATATATATATATATATATATATATATATATATATATATATATATATATATATATATATATATATATATATATATATATATATATATATGTATTCAGCATATGAATACTTACTTATTTTATTTTTTATGAAATGTTGTTGCTACAGATCCAATTTTACTGTCTGCAAAATCGAAAGAGTGGGCTTTCCTTGATGGCGAAGGCGGCGATGAAGTCACACGCGCCGTCGTTGTACTCGTTGGCAGTGATTAAGTTCAATGGAAGCGGAGGTTCCATGCGCGACATAGATCTACGCGCAGGTGTGGTGCTTTTTATCGCGCAACGTCGTTAGGCCACATTGATGCGATTCGTGAGTTAGGCCATTGTCTGCAAGATGGTTATGGCGTTAAGCAGAACGTCGAACATGGACGGCGGTTACTCGTCCAAGCCAACCTTCGAGAACTCGCTTTTATCTTACGCGCGGTGGCGTCGCCCTCAAGCACTAGTTCCTCTTTGCTAATGTGGTCGGCGGTGAGAGACCCGGCGTGTCCGTTGGTTAGTAGTGACTATGGGTACCACGTGGTGGTGCCACACGCATCCGCGTGACCCAGTTTTGAAAGAGTGGTTTGCATCTGGTTTGGGGAAGTTAGATGAAGGGTTGAGATTGTGTGCTTACTTTAGGTGTGGACGGCCAGAGACGCGACCACATGAGTTTCGTCGGTGCTCGGTCTGTTGGGAGGCTAACTATTGCTCGCGTGGGTGCCAAACTTTGGATTGGAAATTGCGCCATAAAATGGAGTGTTCGCCGATGGGACTTTGGTTGGAAGAGAATGACGGTGGTGGTGGTGTTTTCGGAGAAGGTGACGGCGATTTAGATATGGGAAATGACATAGTTTTTCAGAACGCAACCGCATGACTCAACTCCTAGTAGAAAACTCAAACAACAAAAGGTGAGAGAATCTTAAAAAAAATGAAATGAAAGGGCTTATAGATTTGTGTTTTAAAACTCGAATCGGTCGGTCCAACCGGTTTAACCCTACTCTGATACATGTTTGGGACTCGGTCAAACTCATTGGAATTCGGTCAAACTCGCTGTAAATCGGTGAAACTCGGTAAAATCCGGTCCATCCAATTCGTGAGCGTTTAGGCTCCAAGATGATGCATTTACTATTGTTATGCATTTTCAAAGTGCATATTAATGAGTTATTATTATTATTTATTATCTTTCCACTATATTGATGCCTTTTCATATTTGTTAATCGTTAATTGTTAACTCGAACTAGCAAAATACCTGTACATACACACGGGTAACATCGTGTTGTTTTCACAAAATAGTCTTAAATTGAAATTCTAATTATGTATATTAACTTGTGATTTGTAAATTAATGACATTACATTTTTTTTTTGACAATAAAAATTTAATCACATAACATTAAAGTTATGTAGTTTAAACAATATACTCACATACCATTAAATGATTGATAATACGAACGTGTTGTTTTAAGAAAGAGAAGAAAGCATATTATATCTACAACCAACCCACCCGTGATTTCTAGGGGTGGACAGAATGATCTGACCCGTCCGCAAACCGACGTAACCGAAGAAAATAAATGCATTACGGGTGGGCCGGATCGGTTTGGCAGATTCACAATGTAATAAATCAGGTACAAACGGGTTTCCTTGGTCGGTTGCAGATCTACTCCACAGAACCAAATAAGAGATCGACCGAAAGATAACAATGAAATGAAGAAACCAACGGATATCAGAGAGAAGGCCTGTACAAAAGTAATATAAGTAGCTTTGGAAGTTGAAACTTGATGTAAAATTTCTCTCTCTTCGAAGTGCACGCCTCCGGCAGTTAAAAAAGTTCACCATTTTCTCTACTTTCATGGTTTTTGTACCTAGAAAGTTAAAATAATTATTATTTTACTGCTGCATTAACTTCCATCTTTCTAAACTAGTGTTATTTTAATTTTATTTCTCTGTCACTCTCGTTTTTTCTTAGAAATTTAAAGTCAAACACGTTCTTTGTGCATCTACAGAGAGAAAGTATTGCAGAGGAAAACCAGACCGGAAAACTCGACCAATATCTCCTTTCTTCTTCACCATTTCTTCTCTGTTTTTAAAACAATCAACCGAGTCAAACCACCCGCAAAACCCGCGAACCGAATAACCCGCCGCCCGTCATATCCGATGGCTCAAACGGTCGGCGGTGGATCTGATATTAGTCTCGGCGGTTTCAGTCGGTTGAATGGTTTTTGGACCGAATCCTGCCGAAACCGACCGATGTCCACCCCTAGTGATTTCTACCAAGGGTTTGACATGTGTAAATTCTGACGTTCCGTACCAAATATCTGTGCTCCTAATTAAAATGTATTTTCAATAAAAAATAAACTATATGATACCAAATATTCTAAAAATAATTTGAATAGTAAAACTAATTTATGTGCTAGTGTATTTTCAAATAAAATCAAATATATTGTAACATTTTATGAGTAATAAAATTATACCAACAACAAGTAATGTTTTCTCGTTGTAACACAGAAGCATAATATAAAAAAAATTCGATAACATTTAATGTTTTCTCATCTTAACTCCAAAATTTATAAAAATATAAATTTTGGAAGAGAACGGCGGCGACAGTGGTGGTTGTGGCGGTGTTTTGGGAGAAGGTAGCAGTGGTTTAGATATGGGAAATGACATAGTTGTTCAGAACGCAGCCGCTTGACTCAACTGCTAGTAGAAAACTCAAACAAAAAAAGGTGAGAGAATCTTTAAAAAAATGAAATGAATGAAAGGGCTTAGATTATCGGATGACGATTAGTAGTATGAGAATTTCCTTGAAAATTATTACAATTATTGTAGTCGTTACAATCTATGAATCCCGGATACAAAATACAATACGGGATACAACACGATACGGATATGGAGATATGGGAAAGTTTTCAAAATCAAGATACGATACGGCCTGAATATTTTAATAAAAAATTAAATTAAAATTCAAATATATAAAAATAAAAACATAAAATACAAACATAACTAAAGATAACATTAAAGAGATATTCATTTTACGAATTGAAAATTGCTCATAATAGGAAAAAACACATAAAAAGAAGCCAAAGTTTATCAAGAAGGTAGTAACCCCTTTTAGGAAAAAATTGCTAATTAACATAAGTTTTTTTTATTTATAAACAAACAGGCAAAATGCGAGAATTTGTTAAAAAAAGGGAAAAAAACTGAGAAGGCGAAGGGGTGACTAGACCGAAACCCTTGCCAGTAGGATCTAATCCTAGGCTTACAAGCACTGGGCAACCGATTATTGATTCCATCAAGGCGTGGATAAATAGTTGGAGGAGTAAATAATTATATCCATTGGAGGGCGTGTCACTCTTATTAATTCGGTACTTGCTTCTCTACACCTTTACCTCTTCTTTCTACAAAGTACCTAAGAAAGTAATTGAGGAAATCACCAAGCTTCAAAGATGTTTCTTATAGGGTGGAGATGAAGAGTATAAGAAGCTGTCTTGAGTGAGTTGGGGAAACATTTGCAAATCAAAAGCGAAGGGAGGGTTTGGAGTGAAAAACTTGGAGGTTTTTAATCTTGCTCTTTTAACGAAATGGAGATGGAGTATTTTAACGGAGGACGGTAATCCCTTATGGAAAGAGGTGTTGGTGTCACGGTACGGTTTGAAAGGTAGATGGCCTAATGAGTTGGAGTATAGACGAGGGTGGGGCAAAACTTCATTATGGTGGCGTGACTTATGCCAGTTGGGTGCAGGTTCAAAGTTTTGAGTAGGGTGGTTTGATAAGATAGTTAAACTTAAATTGGGAAGAGGAGATTTGATAAAGTTTTGGAAGGACAAGTGGGTTGGGAGAGATAGTTTTGTCGACTTATTCCCGACTATTTATAACAGTTATAATAACAAAGATGTTGTTATAGAGGAGATGGGAGGGTGGATTGATGGAGTATGGCGGTGGAATGTTCGTTGGTTGGAGGATCTACCTTGGGAGGAGGAACACAACGCTGAATTTTTTATGCAGTTATTACAGACTCTTAGTTTACAGAACTTGGCTCCAGATCGCTGGATTTGTTTGCTTGATACTATTAAAGGTTTCACGGTTAACTTGTGTTATGTGAAACTAACAGTGTTTTACCTGCTGATGCAGCTTCGGCCAGTAGTGGGCTTGTCGTCACAACTGCTGCAGATTCGGCCAGAAGTGGTTTCGTTGCTGCAGTGGAGTCCAGTTTACATAACTAAAGGACCCCTTTAGTGATAGTCACTAAAGGGGTACATATGTAAACTACCAATTAATAAAAATATAATAATTTTATATCAACTATTATATGGTTCCGATTTATTAGGCATTAGTTTTGGAAATGATTAATAAAAGTAACGTCCAAATTTAATTCCACAAAAAAAGGAAAAGAAGTAACTCATCCAATACACTCAAAAACGGCTACTCTAAAACCCCAACAACACAAATATATATATATATATATATATATATATATATATATATATATATATATATATATATATATATATATATAAAAACCTAACCAACGATGTGCGAGGATTGTGGCTAACCACTTATGTTTCGCTAGCCACAATTTCACTATAGTGTGGTTAGTGAGTCGCTAGCCACCATTTAGCTATGGTGTGGTTAGAGAGTCGCTAGCACCATTCCGTGTAAAGCTTATATTCGTCCAATGATCATCAATCTCGTATTGAGCCATCAATCCGGTAAGAAGCTTGAAGGTTGTCAATATTTGAAGGAGATGTCAATCGTATCAAATATTTGGGAAGGATTTATATGATTGAAACTTGATGGTTGAAACGTGAATATAGAATGGAATGAGAAATAACATGAAAAAAGAAAAAATGGAGTTGAAGATAGGAAGAAGAACGTTCAGAATTGATATTGAAAGAGAGAAGAAGAAGACATTCAGAATTTAGGGGAGCTAAAGAAATGAGATTTAATAGGAATAATAAACATGATATTAATGTGGTGCCTTAAAAATAAGAAATATATTAATTGGTTGTTATTAATAATTATATAATTATTAGGCATAATATTGAAGAGTACCAAAATACCCTCTATAAATAATAACCATTAGATGTATTTTAGTAAAAATATTGAGCATCCAATGAATGAAATAAATTTAGTGACCATCACTAAACACTTGGTTTAGTGATGTAATCCAAAGCCGCTGCAGTGGCTGCCAGTGACAGGAGGGAGTGGAAACAACTTTGGAAAAATGATGTGCCATCAAAAGTGTCGATCTTTGGTTAGAGGGTTATGTTAAACAGAATAGCTACTCGAGAGGCTTTTCATCATAGAGGTATTTTACCATCTCACTTGGATAAATGCTATGTGTTTTGCTTCGAGGAGGATGAGACTACGGTGCACCTGCTTCTTACTTGTCGGGTAATTAAAGTTGTATGGAAGAAAATCTTTGAGTGGATGGGGGTTTCTAGTATTGTTTCCAATGATGTGGTGTCTCATTTTTTGGAGTTTGGGAAACTCACAAGTGGAAGGAAACTAAAAGGAATTAGACATCTCATTTGGTTAGCGGTGGTTTGGAACATATGGCTCATGCATAACAAAATTGTTTTTAAGGGAGAGGTTGCTTCAATTCCAACTTTGGTGTCGGGTATCATGGATAGCGCTTGGAGTTGGTTCAAACCTAGGAAGGGGAACTCTTGCGGGTTAGGATGGTCAGACTGGTATCATTGTCCGTTGGGCTGTTTTGACATGCTAAAATCTTCTCATGTATCATATCTTAACATCATGTAATGTAGACGGGGGAGAAGCAGTGGGTTAGGTTGTTTTTCCCCACTGTTGTGCAGTTTTGCGCGAGATACTCTTTTTCTCGCCTGAGTCTTTTTCCCAATGGGTTTTGGCTCAGGGGGGTTTTGAGGAGGCCCTCCCCCTTTCCTATTTTTTCATTGTAAGGGCTGAACACCCCTTGTGCTCTCTTCAATGAAAATTTTGATTATCTAAAAAAAAGGCTAAATCCAAAACAATAATAGGGAGCCCCTAACAGAGCCCCTAAAACACAACAACCTAAAGAATAAAAAAAAACTAATAGACAAAAGGTAGATAAACAATCCGCAAAAAATCAACCAATCTCTGGCTAGAAATTGATTTTCAGAAGATCCTATATCCTCAAGTTAGATCAAAAAGAAATAGAGACAGAATTTGTCTTTGAGTGAGTGTTGTAAACTGTTGTTTCTGGACCAATTTCTTTTTGTTTTTCTTCTTTCGGAACGTGAATACCACCTAATTAGACTTATCAGCAGCAGATCCATGGGTCATATATATGATCATCAGCATCGTCTGACACATCACCCCAATGCATCCCCAAAATTCTCATGTCGGAAGTAGCCACTGGATTAGAAATATCATCAGAACTCTGAATCAAAAAACGAATCAAGCCTGGTGGTGGGAGGTTGAGTGGAATCATTACCAATTCGGCTAGCTTCAGAGGTGCTAGGCGACTTAATTAACATAAGTAATAACACCTTTTAGGATTTAATATTTTATTATAGTTTTTGTTTAGAATACAAATTAGGCCTTTATTTTCGGTACCCCCCTCATTCCCTCCCACACCCCCATAATGTCCCAAATGGACAAAAATACCCCTGAAAATTTACAAAAATTACATGGTTTTGTTAAAAAAAAAAAAATTACAAATTTCGGAATTACCTCTAAAATTTCGGAATTACCTCAAAAAATAATGGAATTTCGGATTTACCTGTAATTAGAAAGATTTCGAATTACCTCGAAATGAGGTAATTCCGGTTCACAAATTGTGAACCTAATTACCTATTTACGAGGTAATTCAAAATTTAATTTTTTTTTTCGAACGAATAATTTAGGCTAAAAAATCGGTTTTCGGACAACATACTCGGATCGTAATGAAACCACAGCCATTAGAAGCGAAATAAATCAAGAATCAAGACTCCCATAGAAGGGACTTCTTACGGGACAACAGCCTCAAAATCCCAAATTCCATCGTTTACTATTTTTTACGATTTTTGGCATTTTTGGTATTATTGGCATTTTTGGTATTATGGGGGTATCCCAAATCCCATAATCCCAAATCCCAAACAGCCTTAAAAAACGCAGGGATATTATTGGCATTTTTGGTATTATGGGGGTGTGGGAGGGAATGAGGGGGGTACGAAAACAAACACCCTAAAAATTAAAAGCACTCACAAAGAAGTCACATTAGATGTCACAAAAAAAAGCCCACATGTTGTATCGCATATGTATCCACATAAGCCTGCGATATGAGAGAAAGATTTCATTCGTTATTTTTCGAAACTTAAATATGGTCATTAATATCATACGTTTGATGTGAGAAAACCGTATCCTGAGATGAGGATTTGTGACAAGCTAAGAATTGGAGAGTTGGCTTGGAGTACGGTATAGTTCCTGAAGAACTAATGATTTGGTAATTAAGTATCTTTGTAGGATTTCACAAAGAATAATTTTCTTTACCATTGTCTCTGAAGATTTGTGATAATTCTTGAAGAACTCAAAGAAAGAAAATATTCAAGCATCCTTGAAGGATTGCTCATAGTATGGTTTTCTTGATTATCATTGAAGAAATTTTGTGGTATAGTTCCTGAAGAACTAATGAATTGGTAATTTAAGCATCCTTGGAGGATTGCACAAAATACATTTTTCTTTGGTCATCTCTTATGGAGATTTGTGGTCAAGTTTATGAAGAACTATACATTTGGACTATGACTAAAATCTATAAGATCTACTTGATCTTACTACATTTTGAAGTAAAGGAAGCGACGTGTAATTTATGTCTCAAATATTCTCATGAATTAGCAAAATGAGAAAATATTTTCAGAAAAATATTATGATTTTGGTACAAGAAAAGTTGTGGTGATGACCATTGATGTGGTAAATGTTATCATTATCCTATTTAAGTGCCATTTGTATCATTTGTGATTGTGACCTTTGTTATTCCAAATAGTGGTTTAGTATCTTATAGAAAAATGCAATTTTTCTTCTTTCTTTTGCTTGAAATTCAAAATAAAAATGTTGCATGAGAAAAAAGGGAATACGAAGAATAGATTATTGTATGACTAGATCCTAAGAATTAGACACTTTTATGTTCAAAAGAATTTGTATATTTGCTTAGCAAAAAATATAGTTCTCTACTGAGAGAAACTTCCTATCCTCTTTATTTTCCTTATTTAAATATTGTTTTCTACTGATATTTTGTTCTTCGAAAAATTGTATTTTATGTAGTTCCTAAAGTTTGATCTTTGTAGGCATATAATATTGTAGAGACTTATTTTTCTCATGCCCATCTTTTATTATATTTATTTTATTTTAGGATACATTGAGTATTGACACTAGCATCAATAATGGAGAAATGTGTTTCGCTGATAGTGGAACTACACATTTAATTTGATAAAAAAATAATATTTCTCCTATTTAGTGAAGCAAGAAACCGAAGTTATAGTACTATATCTGGCTCTTCAAATATAATGGAAGGCTCCGGAAGAGCTAATATACTGTTATCTGAGGGAACAAATTTACACATTGAGAATGCATTATATTTCCTTAAGTCTCGTAGTCTTTTCCTCTGGTTTGTACTACACTTATATCAGTGCAATTGAAGCACTTGTTGTAAACCAGAAGTTTACAAATCATAAAAAACATGTGTTCTTCTATCCAATAAGGAAAGTTGATAATTAGACCATCACCAACAAAATTTGGAAGTGATCAATATCTCATATTTTTAGAACGAATACACATTCTGATATTTTATGATTTTCCTTGATGTATCAACTAGATGAATAGATATATTTGTCGTCAATTCACAACCGGAAGTTTGTGAGATTGTTTGCTACACTAAGCTCATTTATCTAAATTTTCTAGAAAGCATATGACGAGTATTGGATGTCTATCAGAACTGATATTTGAAATCACGTAGCATATGTTCATTCATAAAAAGGTCTTGAAGAACCATTCTTTAGACGTCTAAACTTAATTATTTGACCAATATTTATGAGATAAAAAATTTCCAATTTCTACTTGGGAACATGCAATTTTGCATGCTACAACATTGATTTGCATCAGGCCAAAAAGTTATCACAAGATTCACAACTTTTCCCCTTTATATTTGATTTTTGGGCACGAACCTAATATTTCCCATCTTAGAATTTTTGGATGTGCAGTGTATGTTCCAAATTCCCTACTCACAATGCACTATGATGGGTCCTCAAACAATTTTGGGAATATATATTAATATCCATGTATAATAAATTATCTTGAGCCAATAATTGGATATTATTTATAATCCAGTTTGATGATTATCATTTGATAAATGAAATTTTCCAACATTAGGGGGAGAGAATAAGTAGCTGTAAAAAAATAGATCAGTTGGAATGAATTATCATTATCTCACATTGATCCTCAAACTAAACAATGTGAACTAGAAGTTCAAAAGATAATTCATTTGCAAACCTTAAAAAATTATCTACCAAATGCATTCACTAATCTAAAAGACGTGACCAAATCATATATATCAGCTGCTAATGCTCCAATAGAATGGATGTCTCTATTGGATAATCAAATATTGCAAATGAGTCTCAACCGCGCATGAAGCGTGGTATACCATCGGTTCCAAATATAAAAAAATCCCAGAACAAGAAAAGGAGCTAAAAAGAAAGATGGTCCAAGTGAGGATATAAAATCTCTAAAAGAGTGTTTAGACATAATTGACATTAAATTTTTAGAAGAACTGATCAGGTACCTGAAAAGTTATGAAATTAAAGAGATCTCAATGAATTATGTCAAGAATGAAATACAATGGAACTGAAATGAAGTCAACGTTGATGATGTTTTTACATATAATATAGTGCTAAATGTGATCAATGATAGTGAGGATCATGAACCAAAGTCTACTAAAGATTGTAGACAATGTGAATTGGGCAAAATTGAAAGATGAAATTGAAGCAAAATTAAACTCGATTTACAAGCATAAAGGTTTTGGAACTGTAGTCGAAACACCTGAAGGTATGAAACCATTTGGATACAAATGAGTTTTTATGCAAAAAGCAAAATGAGAATGGTGAAATTGTGAGATACAAACCTCGACATGTTTCTCAAGGGTGGATGCGAGTACTTTTCAGTACTTAATTAGCCTCGCAGCACATGAAGAGCTCAATTTTCACAAGATGAATATTGCTACAACTTATTTGTTGATATATTGTCATAATTATATAAAGATCACCGAAGGATTCAATATTCCATTGCACACCTTTTGGATTCTCGAGATGATTACTTAAATTGAATCGGTACCTCCATGAGATGATATAATTTGAACACATATGGTATAATCTTCTAAATTTATATTCTAAAGGAGGGACACAAAACTGACATCACATGTCCATAAAGTTTTATGAAAATATTTGGAAAAGAGTTTTCTATAATTGATGCCTATGATGATGACATTAATATTATCGAAACTCTTGAAGAGCTTTCAAAACTATAAGTTATTCAAGGAAAGAGCTCTAGATGAATGACCTCAAATTATATATAATGGATTTTGAGGTTGAAAATGTAGGTGACCTCTACATGGAAAACCGCAGAAGGATTCAAGATAAAAAAAAATATCTTTAAAAAAATTCTTTTGAAAACAAAGTCTCATATTGAATTACATAATTTATTTATATTGAGTACGTGAGTTGCGTGGTAAGAATATATGAAATATATTAGTCCCGAAGACTATAAAAGCATGCATGCATATCACAAATCAAAATGCATCAGAAAAGGGGTAAGATGGATATTTTTGGCTATTGTAATGAATAAATCATTTTTATGTATGTTACACAAATTAACAATGCAGATATACAGTATTTTTCTGATCCATATCAAGTCAGATTACAAGTCAGCTATTATCCAATGTGGTGACACTGAAATATCTTTATGATCTGTAAAACAATCTATGGTTCTTGCTTTTCTCCATTTCATTTCCAAATGCCAACAATTCAAGGAGGATGTTTTGAAGATAATACTGATCACAAAGTTCCATTAAAAGAGGATACAATCACAAGTGACAGTGGAGTAGGTTGTTCCATGTGCACTCAGGGAGAAACCAAAAATTGATATTCATATTCTTTAGTGATGCTTCAATCAAGGGGAGAAAAACTGCACTCTTTTTCCCTTTGCCATGATTTTATCCCACTGGGTTTTCCTGGAAAGGTTTTTAACGAGGCAGTTCCCCCTGACAGGATATTGTACTATTCCTTCACTAGATTTTTATCCCACTGGGTTTTTTCTAGTAAGGTTTTTAATGAGGCATATCCTTGATGGACATCCAAGGGGGAGTGTTATGAATATTATTACATTATGGATGTCCACTACCTTTCTTCCACATTCCCGCTACCCACTTTACTAATTAGGGTATTTGTGGCTTTTTATGATTGGTCATTCACTTGTCATTCTACACCTTATAAATAGGACCTACTCTTATGTGTAATGGTACCTTTGAAGATAATAATACTAGAGCTCTCTTCATCTCACATTCTCTTCTTCTCTCTTCTTCATCTCTATATGATTTCTCATATTTGCTCTTACTCAAGTTTTGGTTATTTTCATAACAAGTAAAATATAAACAAAGATAAAAGAACACTCATTTTATCCTAAACTATAGGTCCACATTTTATAAAAAAAACACAGGCTGTAATCAAAAATATGGGGGTGTTATTAGCAATCAGATAAAAAAAAACTTAAAAAAACAAGAGGGAAGCCCTTTTACGTATGTGACCCAACATTGAAACAAAAAAACAAAAACTTAAACTTAACCCCTCCTCTGCGCCGTTCCATTTTATTTTGCCAGAGAGGGAAAAACTGGAGAGAGAGAGAGTACCGCGAGAGAGAGGGAAAACGAAGGTAGAACGGTGAGAGAGGAAGCTCGACGGAGAGAGTGACGGCGAGGGAAGAGTTCGCCGGCGAGCTAGAGACGGCGAGGACGGTGGCTGCAACGAAGGCGATGGCTCGCGGTGGTGACGGCGGTGGCGTGCGACGGTGTGGTGTTGAGAGAAGGGTGGTGGTCTTTGTTGCAGTTGTGGTTCTTGTGTGGTGGTTTTGAGGTTGTTCTGATTTTGTGTTTGTGTTGCTGTTCCCCCTCTTACTCTGTGTTCTGGTTCTGGTTTTGGTTCTGTGTTTGTGTTGCTGTTCCCCCTTGCTTTGTGTTTTGATTCTGTGTTTGTGTTTGTTGTGTTCTGTTTTGTGTTTTTTTTTTGTTCTCAGTTTGTGCTTTCGTTTCTAGTGTCTCTCCTTCTCACTATTCACTCTATTTATAGTCCAACAATTGTGGTGTAAGTGTGGGTGAGATGCAGCTGGGTAAAACTCATAGGAGACCATAAAGCAACAAGAGCAAACTGATGAAGCAGAGGCAGCAGGAAGGATAAGCAGCAAGGACATGTTCTTGCCCAAAATGTAAAAGGGCCAAAGAGACAAGGTGAAAGAGCTTGAGCTTGTAGCTCAAAATAGCATCCAGCAACGTCTCTCTGTTCAACGCCCATACTTTGTTAAATTTTTTTGTTTGACTTTTTCTCTCTTTCTTTTTTTGATGTGTAACATGTAATTTTGTATTATAATAAAAAAAGATTTAGACAAGCTTAACTATTTGACTGTATAAAGATAACAACTAATAAGATAAACACGCGTACACGACGAGACACGAGCGCGCGCGTGCGACAAGAATCACAACGCGCACACGATTAGAAACGACACGCGCACGCGATGAGAATAAGAGATGCTAGATTGATAACGAATGCCACTTGCACGCATTTGTGCAGTTGAAACCTACACAACGAGACACATATTTTGGGGTTTTCTGGAAACTAGAAAAATGCTCGTTAAAATTGGGCGTTTACAAAAATACAATTTTATGCCGGACAAAATTGGGGTATGACAGCTGCCCCTCTTTATTTGGATTTTGACAAGGAATATGAATTGGCCGAAACATATTCTAAGGCAAAATAGAAATAAAGAACTCAAAAATTATACCAATTTTGTCCACTTGGGGAAATCCGAATTTTTTTTTGAATGGGTGTCAGCCTTCGGCCAACAAAAGCAGAAAATAAATTGGTGCTAGCCCTCGGGCAGCAAAAGCAGGAAATAAATTGGTGCTAGCCCTCGGGCGACAAAAGGCAGAAACAAAGCGATAAAGCGATAAAGAAAGCAAGTAGAGAAGGTACCGCCCTCGATGGCCGAATCACCGAGGTCGCTAAAGCCTTTTAACGAACCGTGAACGATCCGATTTGCACTTGGGCATGGTGGTCTTCAAGAGCGACCAAGGGGGAACCGTATCAAGTCTAGATCTCGATACTTCCCTAGGACTGCACCATGTCTTAGGCCAAGACAGCTATCCTTTTCGACTGGACCCAATGAGGTCAAAGGACTTACCCGCAGCTCGAATACGAGGTGAAATCTGCTTTTTGAAGGGATGCTTGGGTCCTGAAGGGATTCACGAATCCTGTTGATTGATTGATTGAAATAGCCAATGCTGCCGCATTGGATTGAGGTACCTGCATACGTCAGTTGATGCAAGGAATGATGCATGGAATATGGGTGCATGCTATGCAAAGGCATATTATGCCAGGGCGTGTTATGCAAGTGCATGCATTGCTATGATTTTGGTGTAATAATGAATGTGGTGGAACGCTCCTGAAATTCCCCTTTTGATCTGATTATTGTTTTTCTCTTGATCAGCTTTCTTTTTTCTGACCACTTGTTTTTTCTTTGTTTGTTTTTCTTGAATGATTTTGTCCGATCAGTTTTCTTTTTTCTGATCATCTGCTTTTTCTTTTTTTGCTCTTTTGCTCTTTTGGCTTATTTTCTTTTCTTCGACCAAACCCGCGCATTTGAGAGGCGAGGAACCGATTAGCATTGTGGTGGCGTATAAGCCAAGTGCTGGTTGTTTTGAGATTTGCCATTTGAAATGGCCTATGAGCGCAATTATTTCCTTGCAAACTTAATTTGCTCTGAGAAGTTGCTTCCTTCCCATGACTTTTAGAAATTTCGCAATGATTGTGATGCTCTATGATTTATGCACATGTTTTACAGGTCAGTGTTACCATCATCATAAAACGTTTATTTGAGCAGAAAAAACAGGGAAATAGAAAAACAAACAGATATGAGAAAGAGTGAACTTTATTGATGTGAAAACCGGTCGCATGCAGTTACGCCGATCGCTCAATACATTTGAAAGTTTAAACTACAAAAAGACACGAAAAAAAAGGAGAGGAGCTAATTTCTGACTGTCCATCTCTGTGGGACAGTGCCAACCATTTATGTCCTTAACCTTGATCAACCCTTCATCCAAACCTTCGGGGAAGTTGTATGCCTTTTCTTACTTTTCACGCCCAAGTTTTCTGACCCTAATTTTTGCCTGGATCGCCCTTTGCGGGTTTTCAATCCACCGGGTCGCTCTGATTTTGTCTAGGCCGCCCTTTGCGGGTTTTCAACCTAGCGAGCTAATTCTTACGTGGCTTATCTTTCCCTTTTTTCGTCTATTTCTTTCAGGCATAATACTTCTTCACTTGATCGGAATTGACTGGGTTCCTTAAATCTTCTCCGTCCATGTTTGTGAGTATCAGCGCTCCTCCAGAAAAGGCTTTCTTGACTACATATGGGCCGTCATTGGTGGGAGTCCATTTTCCACGGGGATCACTTTGAATAGGCAGGATCTTCTTTTGCACTAGGTCTCCCTCGTTGAATTCTCGGGGACAAACCTTCTTGTCAAAAGCAGTTTTCATCCTTTGCTGGTATAGCTGCCCATGACACAAGGCTGTGATTCTCTTCTCCTCAATGAGATTTAGTTAATCTAGGCGAGCTTGTACCCACTCTGCTTCCTCCAGCTTAGTTTCCATTAGTACCCGCAGGGAGGGTATTTCAACCTCGATAGGGAGCACATCTTCTGACCCATACACCAAAGAAAAAGGAGTTGCCCCAGTTGAGGTACGCACTGAAGTACGGTAGCCATGCAAAGCAAAAGGAAGCATTTCATGCCAATCCTAGTAGGTTACCACCATCATTTGCACAATCTTCTTGATGTTCTTGTTGGCTGCTTCGACTGCCCCATTCATCTTCGGACGGTAGGGAGAGGAATTATGATGCTGAATTTTGAATTCTTTGCACAGGTCCTTCATCATTTTGCTGTTTAGGTTGCTGCCATTATCAGTGATAATCTTATTTGGAAGACCATAGCGACAAATCAGATCTTTCTTTACAAACTTGGCGACTACAACACTAGTTATACTGGAGTACGAAGCCGCTTCAACCCACTTGGTGAAGTAGTCAATTGCGACCGGAATGAAGCGATGCCCATTCGATGCTTTAGGCTCAATAGGACCAATAACATCCATCCCCCACATTGAGAATGGCCAAGATGCAGTCAGAACATTTAGTTTGGCAGGCGACACATGGATATGATCGGCATAGATTTGGCATTTGTGGCACTTTCTTACAAAGCTGTAGCAGTCTGATTCCATCTGTAACCAGTAGTAACCCGCCCTTAAGATCTTTCTAGCCATGGTGTGCCCACTAGAATGAGTTCCAAATGAGCCTTCATGCACATCTCTCATGATCTTTTCGGCTTCTTCTTTCACAACACACCTCAAGAGAACCATGTCATAATTTCTCTTGTAAAGGACCTCACCACTCAGAAAGAAATTCCTTGACAGCCTTCGAAGAGTTTTTTTGTCATTTTCAGATGCCCCGGGAGGGTATTCTCTGCTGATGATGTATTGCTTGATGTCATGATACCAAGGTTTCTCGTCGGGCTCTTCATCTATTCTTTGTGCGATAATGATGTGCGAAGCAGAGCTCGGTCTTTGAATTACGATATTGGTCAAGCTCTTGTCACGCTTAACATTGAACATGGAAGACAAGTGTTGCCAATGCATCGCCAACCGGTTTTTCATCTCGGCGATATGCTTGAAGGTGATCTCGTCGAAAGACTCCATCAACTCTTGCACATAATCGCAATAAGGAATCGGTTTGGGATCTCTGGTCTCCCAATCGCCTCTTACTTGATGAATAACCAAGGTCAATCCCCATACACATCTAGCCTTTTAACTTTCCATTCTAGGTCGCTTGAATACCCAAAATGCACGCTTCATACTCTGCTATGTTGTTTGTGAGAAGCTTAGTCTTGCAGTGACAGGAATGAAGCGGTTGTCAGGAGATATCAACACAGCGCCTGCCCCATGCCCCCATACATTTGACGCACCGTCGAATATCATTCTCCACCTTTCACTTTCTTGGGACTTCCTGCGTCGAGCGATGCCATGATATCTTCATCGAAAATCATGCGAAGATTGGTTGGTAGTCTGGAATCGGCTGACATGCTAAGTACTCGGCAAGTGCACTGCCCCTTGATTGCTTTCTGCGTGACATACGGGATATCATACTCGATAATAACATCTGCCAACGAGCGATCCGTCCTGTGAGTGCTGGCTTTTCAAAAATGTACTTGATTGGATCCATTTTAGATACCAACCAGGTTGTATGACTCAGCATGTACTGCCTTAAACGATGAGCGGCCCATGCTAAGGCACAACAAGTCTTTTCTAGCATTGAATATCTCGTCTCACAGTCAGTGAATTTTTTACTCAAGTAGTATATAACATGCTCTTTCTTTCCCGATTCATCATGCTTTGCAAAGACACATCCCATCGAATTGTCCAACACGGTTAGATACGAGGTAAGTGGTCTTACGGACACCGCAACATCGACCGGTGGGTTCTGAAGATAATCTTTAATCCTTCCAAAGGCTCTTTGGCAGTCATCGCTCCACTCTAGTTTTTGGTTCTTGCACAACAGCTTAAAAAGAGGCTCGCAAGTGTCGGTTAATTGGGATATGAACCTTGAGATGTAGTTCAGTCTCCCAAGGAAACCACAGACCTCTTTTTCAGTCTTTGGTGCTGGCATTTCAAGGATTGCTTTGACTTTATCTGGATCAACCTCTATCCCTTTCTGACTGACGATAAATCCCAGTAACTTTCCGGATCTCACACCGAAGGTGCATTTCGTTGGGTTTAACCTGAGCTTGAACTTCCGTAGACGTTCGAAGAGTTTTTGCAGATTAACAATGTGCCCCTCATCAGTCTTGGATTTTGCAATCATATCATCTACATACACCTCAATTTCCTTGTGCATCATGTCGTGGAATAATGTCACCATTGCTCTCTGATAAGTCGCACCGGCATTCTTGAGTCCAAAAGGCATCACTTTGTAGCAGAATGTTCCCCAGAGAGTTATGAAGGTGGTTTTCTCCATATCTTCTAGAGCCATTTTTATCTGATTGTACCCTGAATACCCATCCATGAAGGAGAATAGAGAATGTTGGGCTGTACTGTCTACTAGAATATCAATATGAGGCAGAGGGAAGTCATCTTTGGGGCTAGCTCTGTTCAGATCCACGTGTCGACACACATCCCGACCTTGCCATCTTTTTTTCTGAACAGGGGACGATATTTGCTACCCATTGTGGATACTTGGCCACTGCTAGAAATCCCGCATCAAACTGCTTTTTTACCTCATCCCTGATCTTCAATGACATCTCAGGTTTCATTCTTCTCAACTTCTGCTTGACCGGTGGACACTCTGGCTTCACTGGCAACCTTTGTTCAACAATATCGGTATCTAGCCCTAGCATATCTTTGTATGACCACGCAAAGACATCAGCGTAATCATGCAAGAGTTGGATTAGCCTTTTGCGTTCACTATCTTCCATGGCAGTACCGACCTTAACCTCTCTTTTATCCTCTTCTGTACCCAAGTTGATTATCTCAATCGACTCTCCATGAGGCTGAATGATCTTTTCTTCCTGCTCTATTAGTCTCATCAAGTCCGGAGGAGTTTCCTAGCTTTCCTCAACACCCACTTCAGTTTGGTTAATTGGGTGATCAAAGTCATAATAGGAATCATTGGCACTGTTATTTTCAGAGATAATTACTTTTGATCTGCATTCATAGAAGCAGAAAGTAGAATGAAAAGCGAAACAAACAAAATAAAGTGAAAAGAAAGAAAAGATAAATGAAGAAAAGAGATTTTATTGATAATGGTGTCATTGAAAATAAAAACATGCATGCCCTAACAAACTATCCTGAGGCCTTGGCCAGAGCCAAAGGAGTCCATTACAATCATTACTTTGACTAAAAGTGATGGGCAAGTCGACAGCTTCCCAATTTTTGAGCTCTTCTTTAGCAAGGCAACGACGGACTAAGCTGGTACCGCCCTCTTCGTCCTCTAAACCATCCTCAACAGCAGTAATTTGATCTAGGTCTAGTAACCCTGCACTCTTGAAGCTCTGACGGATGTCACAGATGGGGATCCTTTTTGACCATGGGTCCTGGCCTCTCAGCTTGGCCTACCACTCACTTCTTCTCTCTTCAGCCAACATCTTCTTTTCAGCCTCACTTGGGTGGTATCCCAACCCGTAACGACCATTGTTTTCTTTCAGCTGGACAGGAGCAAGAATTCCTTGTCCTACTTTCCCCAAACCACGTTCCTGCTGGTATCCCTGACCCATCATGATCCTCGCAACCATCTCTTCATTTTTCGACAACTTTATCACAGGCGACGGCAATTCACTCCCTCCAAACACAGCATTGGCAATCTCGAGAGATTGAAAAGAAGTTTCGAGGACTCTTGGTACGCTTCCACATAGCGGAAAGGAGAAGGTTTGTTAACTAACATCTCTTCCTCTCCGAACACTACCACAATTTTATCATCGACCACAAACTTGACTTTCTGATGTAGAGAGGAAGGAATGGCTCCCGCCATATGAATACATGGACTTCCAAGCAGACAGCTGTACGACGAGGAGATGTCCATGATTTGAAAGTTAACACAGAATGTCTCAGGACCTATCTGAATGGGGAATTCCATCTCCCCTATTACCTCTTTCTTAGATCCATCAAACGCCCTCACGAATGTCGAGCTAGGCTTCATGAAAGAGCAATCCACATCCAACTTGCTTACAGTGGACTTTGGCATCACATTTAGAGAAGAACCATTATCAATCAGAACACGAGCTAGCACGAAATCCCCACATTTAACAGAGATGTGTAGGGCTTGGTTGTGTTTCCTTCCTTTTGGGGGAAGCTCGTCATCAGCAAAAGTCACATGGTTCGCAACCACGATATTCCCGACTATTTCGTCAAATTGGCCCACAGAAATATTCTGAGCAACATGAGCCCCATTCAGTACTTTCATTAGGGCAGTTCGATGCGCTTCTGAACTTAGCAACAATGACAACATTGAAATCTTTGCTGGGGTCTGATTCATCTGATCAACCACCTTATAGTCACTTTGCCTTACAATTTTTAAGAACTCATTAATTTCTTGTTCTGCCACTTTCTTTTTCTGAGCATTCTCCGCTTCTTTATCCTTCCCCTTACGAGCCCTGTCTTCAGCTTCTTTAGATGATTCACCCCGAACGAACTCGGGGAATATATCTGACCACTCCTTGTAATTCCACTTGCCCTGTTATATTGGTGACAACAGAGGTGTTTGGAGAACTCTCTCCTGGGCGGTGGTATTGTATTTCCATGGCACTGCACTTTCGTCCTTCTCATATGGGAATGGAGCAGGAATCTCAATAACCACTGGCTGAGGCTTGACTTGGGCAGGTTTTGGATTGTACAATATCTCAATTGGCTTCCTAGCCTCTTTACCATCATTAGACTACAACATCAACACACTTTCTTCCTTTTCAACCACTCCCACTCGAACCACAAAACGATCCATCAAGTCTTGCAAAACTGACTTGAAAACTTCACAGGCACCTACACATAAAGGGTCAGCACATACACAGCCTTTCTTGATAACACCACAACGGCACAGCTCAGCATGTATATTTTCCAGAGGAGTCTGGATACACTTAACATCTTTTATCATTGTCTGTCCCACAGAATCTTCTACTGCATTAGCGGATGGTATCCCATGTTCCGGCAAGGGGTTTATAGTTGTGCTTGGACTGCTTGAAAGAGAGCCAGTTGGCGTCAATCAAATCATGGACTACATGTTTGAAAGCCTTGCAGTCTTCTACCGTGTGACCGACCCCTCCATTATGAAAGCTACAGGTAGTATTAGCATTGTATCCCCTAGGAAAGGGAGGTTGCATAGGCTTCATGGGGCGAGTATTGATCAAATTCTTTGAGACAAGGTGATTGAACAGCTCAGTATAGGTTATGGTAATCGGATCAAAACTAGCACGCCTCTTGTAACACCCCGGAAATATTTAATTGAATTATTAAATTGGAGGCGTGATTAAATTGATTAAAAATGATGGGTGTTGTTCAAGAGGTGGAACGAGTAAAAAGGGTGGTGTTGGCGCGGGAGGCCCAGCGCTTGCTGAGCCCACAGCTTAAACCCTAAGGGTCTAAGCCAAGCTTCTCTCATTCTCACACTTTGAGAGAAAGAATCAGAATTGAGAGAGAGGAAGGGGGAGCGCTGCGCAAAAAGGAGAGGAAAGAGGAGAATCTTCGCAAGTTTTTCTTTAGTGAGAATTCTTGATCCTTCTATGCCGTTTTTCCTCCTTTTCCTTGTGTTGTAGCCTTCAATCCCTAACCTCAGTTTGTGTTGATTCCTCATTGATCGAAGGAGAGAGCGTGGCTACGTTTTCGAAGGAAGAAGAAGAAGTTCGTTCGTTGTGTTGCTGGGTTTTTGTACGTGACTCCTTCGTTGTTGTTTCCGGATCATACGAATTCGAGGTAAGGGTGAGTGTTTCGGTTTAACATGATTAAGTATATAGTGGGGTTTTGTGGGGTTCGTGGGAATTGATATTGTTACTGAAATTGATGATGTTTTGATGATTTCATATTGTTGAATAGTTTTGATGTTGTGTTTGAATGAAATTGATGTTATTGGAAGAATTTGATGATTCGTTAGAATGAAAATGTGAGAGTGTTATTGATTTAAATTGATGGTTTATGTTGATGAATTGTTGATTGTTCTTGATGAACCATTAGTGATGATTTGATGATTGATTTGGTGAATAAAACGTGTTTTTGGTGTTGATGATTTGAATTTTCTGCACATTTCACTGTTGCTGCCCAATCGCGCCTCGCTTGCGCTCGGTCGCGCTCGGTAGCAAGTGCGCTGCTTTGTGGCATCTTCTTTCTGCCTGTCGCACCTCAGTCGCGCCCAGCTTGCGCTCCGAGCGCGAGTCACTGTTTCTCACTGTTTTCTTGCTGTTTTCTCACTGTTTTCGCAGTTTTTAAAGGTGATGTTTTCTCCACAAAAATATGATGTTTCCTCCATTAAAAATATGATGTTTCTTCCAATAAAAATGTGATGTTTTCTCAAATTTTAACGGGATGTTTCCTCCATAAAAATGTAACGTTTCCACTAATAAAAATGTGACGTTTTCCCCAATTCAAACGTAGTGTTTCCCAAGCTTGAAAATGTGGTGTCATTTCTTTCCGAATTTAAAATATACTTTCCTCCAAATTAAGATGTGATGTTTTATAAATTAAAACGGGATGTTTTTCTGGACTCTAAACGTGTTGTTACCCAAAATTTCAAAAAGTGATATGTGTGATGATGAGGTAACATGAATTATGATGACTTGTGACGAATATACTCTATGAGTATGATTATGATGATCTTTGTAATGTGATTGTGATGTATTGCACTGAATACACTCTATAAGTGTTTTATGACGAATTGCACATGTGTCCATAGAGTCGCATAGCATGTGCATAATGTGATTTAATAGGCTTGGCCTCTTCATGACGAATATGCTTAGGCCTCTTATTGATGACGGTGTGCCCTAGTGGCTTATTGTGACGATTATGGTACCATCATGCATATACCAGTGTGGGTTGCATTGACATGCATATTCATGGCGTGACTTGTTGCCTAATTGTGTTTTGAGTTGGTGTTTGACGATGATGATATGGTGATGATAATGATGTTGTATGATTGTTTATCTTCATTACTCTACTATGTGTTGGATTATGTTTTGTTGAAATTCTCACCCTTCTCGCTTGGAATGTTGCTCTTTTGTGGCAACGCTGCGCAGTAACCGCGAGTGAAGGTCTTGCTTTTTCTGTGTTAGCTATGGGGTTGCTCTATCAGTCGCTTCTACGATACCGTAGCACCTAGGGGCGTAGTTGACGTTTATTAGTTATTAATTAACTGTTTAATGACCTATGTTGAGAATATAAGATATGTTTGAGGGCTTAGTGAGCTATTATTTCATTCCGCTGTGACATGTTGATTTTATGAGGTTTAATTTTTATGACGGTGGTTTCTATCGCACAAACTTTAATGAGTGCAAATGATGAGTTTTGTGATGAAGTAGCATTTCTTTTCTACCAATTAAATTAATATTTTTGAAAAGGAAATTACTCTGATAATGACGTGTAAATTGAGGGGTAGAAAAGGGGTGTTACATTAGTGGTATTAGAGCAGTTCGGTCTGTCCGGCCGGTTGTTGAGTCGTCGAGTTGAGTAGTATTTGAGTTTTGCTACTCGTTTTACGAATTCGTTCTTTGTTGCGGTGCTAGAATGGCGGGGCGGAACGATCTTCGCACTTGCTTTACTTTGCGAGCTATAAATTTGGAGTTGTGGGCAACATACCCGATGCTATCGGTCTTTGGGGCCAGCGTGGTTTGGCTACGTTCAAATGAGAGAACCCTCCTACTTTTGAAGGCGGGTATAATCGATGGTGCCCTTGAGTGGTGAGTGGTGGAGAGGATCTTCCGCGTCATGGATTGTACCGATGCTCGTAAGGTCCGTTATGGTACGCACATGTTGAAGAAAAAGGCTTATGACTGGTGGATGACGACTAATCAGAGGTTGACGGTCGCCACCGAGGAGATTACTTGGGCTGTGTTTGAGAGGGAGTTCAAGAGAAAATACTATCCGGAGGATGTTCGCGGGAAGAAAGAGGTTGAGTTTTTGAGACTTGAACAAGGTAGCATGTCTGTGTCTGAATATGCTGCAAAATTTACTGAGCTGTCCAAGTTTTATCCGCACTATAATGGAGAAGGTGCGGAGTTCTCCAAATGCATCAAGTTTGAAAACGGGCTACGTGCTGATATTAAGAGAGCCATAGGGTATCAACAGATCCGTGTGTTTCCCTTGTTAGTTAATAGCGCCAGGATTTTTGAGGAGGACAATAATGCCTTCTCCAGAGTTATGAAAGAAAAGCAAAAGAACTTCTCGGGTCGTGGTATGCCTTATGAGGTGCCTGTTGGTAAGGGCAAAGGGAAGTTTGTTGGTAAGTTTGTGGGTGAGTCTAAGCGAAGTGGGGGAGATGCTGCAGGCAGTGTTACTTGTTACACGTGTGGGAAAGTAGGCCATAAGAGTCCGGATTGCCCAAATAAGGATAAGAAGAGATGCTACCGGTGTGGGAAAGAGGGACACATGTCTTCCAACTGTGATAAGAAGGATGTAGTATGCTTCAATTGTGAGGAGAGTGGACACATCAGTGCACAGTGTCCAAAACCCAAGAAGGAGAGGTCGTATGGAAAGGTTTTCGATCTAGCTGGATCTGATGTGGTGAAGGAGATTCGAGGTACGTGTTATATCAATGATTTCCCTCTTATTGCTATTGTTGATACGGGTGCTACCCATAGTTTTATTGCTGCTGCTTGTGTTGAGAAGCTAAGTCTTACCTGCATCGATATGTTAAGAGAGATGGTTATCGATACTCCAAATAAGGGTTCGGTGACCACCTCCGCTTGCTTGTGCTAAATGTCCCGTATCCATATATGGTAGAGAATTTTTGGTTGATCCGATTGCTTGCCGCATTGAGTGGAATGGATGTCATTCAGGTATGGATCGTTAGTTGATAACCATGTTCATATCAACTGTCGTGAAAGGTCCGTGAGTTACGCCACGGGAAGAGAGATCGATTTGATATCCGCGGTCGGTTCATAGGGAGATGAGGAAGAGGTCCAAATTGTTTTTCTCTGTTAGCGTCGTTGTCTGCCGAGAGCCAGCGAAGATTGATGAGTTGCGAGTAGTGCGAGAGTTTTACGAGGTGTTCCACGATGAGATTCCTGATGTGCCACCGAGAGAGGAGGTGGAGTTTACTATTGACCTAGTTCCCGACACTAAGCTTTGTGTCTATGGCACCATATAGATTGTCTGCGTGCGAGTTGGCGGAATTGAAAAAAAAACGACTTGAGGAATTAAGCAAAGAAGTTTGTAAGGCCGGTGTGTGTCGTCGTGGGGAGCTCGGTGTTGCTAATGAAAAAGAAAGATGGTAGTATGAGGTTGTGTGTAGACTACCGTCAATTGAATAAAGTTACAATCAAGAACAAGTATCCGCTTGCCGAAATTGATGACTTGATGGATCGGTTAGTGGGTGCTAAGGTATTCAAAGAAGACTTAAGGTGCCGCTATCACGAATCAAGGTAAAAGATGAAGGCGTCCGAAAGACGGCGTTTAGGACAAGATATGGGCACTATGAGTATTCCGTAATGCCTTTCGGTGTGACTAATGCGCCAGGGGTATTCATGGGGTACATGAATCAAATTTTTCGCGAGTATCTGGACAAGTTCGTGGTGGTTTTCATTGATGATATTCTAATTTACTCTAAGTCAGAAGAGGAGCATGCAGGGCATTTGAGGTTGGTGTTGAAAATTCTGAGGGATCAAAAGTTATATGCGAAGTTGTCCAAGTGTGAGTTTTGGTTGAAAGAAGTCAGTTTCCTCGGTCACGTGATTTCTAGTGAGGGGATTGCGGTGGATCCTTCTAAAGTTGATGCAGTGTTGCAGTGGGAGTCTCCGAAGTCGATTCATCGAGATAAGGAGTTTCCTGGGATTAGCTGGTTATTATAGAAGATTCATTGAGGGGTTTTCGAAGTTGGCTCTGCCGTTGACCCAATTGACTTGCAAGGGTAAGGCTTTTGTTTGGGACGACCGTTGTGAATAGAGTTTCAATGAGTTGAAAAAGAGGTTGACGACATCCCCAGTGTTGACCCTGCCTAATCTGGTTGAGCCGTTTGTGGTTTATTGCGATGCTTCCAAGATGGGTTTGGGTGGTGTGCTTATGCAGAATGGGAAGGTGGTCGCCTATGCATCGAGACAATTGAGAATTCATGAAAAGAATTACCCTACTCATGATTTAGAACTTGCTGCTGTGGTATTTGCATTGAAAATCTGGAGGCATTACTTGTATGGATCGAGATTCGAGGTGTTCAGTGATCACAAGAGTCTACGGTATCTGTTCGATCAAAAAGAATTGAATATGAGGCAGCGCCGGTGGTTAGAACTATTGAAAGATTATGATTTTGAATTGAGTTATCACCCGGGTAAGGCTAATGTGGTTGCGGATGCGTTGAGTCGGAAGACTTTGCATATGTCGGCATTGATGACTAGAGAGCTTGAGTTAATTGAGCAATTCAGGGACATGAGTTTAGTGTGTGAAGTTACACCTCAGAGTGTCAGGTTGGGTATGTTGAAAATTGGCAATGATTTTATGGCAAGTATCCGAGAAGCGCAGAAGTTAGATGTGAAATTGGTTGATCGATGAGTGGGATTGGTCGATGGGAATGAGGACTTGAGATAGATCGCGAGAATGTGTTGAGATATCGAGGAAGGATTTGTGTTCCCGAAGATGAAGAAATGAGGAAGGCGATTCTCGAGGAAGGCCACAAGAGTAAGTTGAGTATCCATCCTGGAGCAACAAAAATGTATCAAGATCTGAAAAAGATTTTCTGGTGGCCTGGATTGAAGCGTGATGTGGCAAAGTTTGTGTATTCGTGTTTGACTGTCGAAATCGAAGGTCGAGCATCGAAGCTTTCGCGGAATGATGCAACGATTAAATGTTCCAGAGTGGAAGTGGGATAGTATTTCCATGGATTTCGTGACGGGGTTACCCAATACAGTGAGAGGACATGATTCCATTTGGGTGGTTGTGGATTGATTGACAAAGTCTGCTCATTTCATTCCTATCGGTATTAGTATCCGGTGTCGAGATTGGCAGAGATCTACATTCAGGTGATTGTGAAGCTGCATGGCATTCCCTTGTGCATTGTGTCGGATAGAGACCCAAGGTTCACTTCGGACTTTTGGGGTAGTTTGCAGAAAGAGTTGGGTTCAAGATTGAGGTTGAGTTCAATTGTAACACCCCCTTTCTAATTAACTATTAATTAGTTAAATTAAATAAATAAAAATCAGAGTTTTCAAAAACCTCTTCACGCACCACAAGAGAGTGCTACATTTCTTCGAAAACATAAAACAACTCGTTGAAATTTCGTAAGCAACTAGTGCGTGGTATATAGCACATTAAAATGGGGCGAACCCTCAAAAACACCTGTTTAGTTTTACAACAATCCAGAACTAGTTCACTAGCACAGCGGAATGACAATAAGTTTAACTTATCCAATGCATAATCAATACATACTCCAAACCAGTTTAATACATAAAGTAAAATGACAATACTATAAACCCCGTCCCTCGGTGTTACTAATCGAGCTTGACACAATAACCCAAGAAGGCATGGGCACCTTCACTCAAGATCACCGCATGTCGCCACGAGAGCAGGCAACATAAAAATGCTAGGGTGAGTCTCTTTACATAAATAATAACGGATAATATAAACATTATACTAGGAAGGCAATAGAAACACACTTTACAACCATACCAACATACATCACTAATTACAAACATCGAGAAGCATCAACGCTCAATTAACAAACACTCATCATCGTTATATAGCATTCAACTCCCACTCATCCGGAGACATCACCAAATGCATGAGTATATGCATGAATGCAATGCAACCCAAACTCCAGGGTATAATGCATGAGGATCCATCTCTTTTTAAACCATAAAGGTATGTCCGTCGCTAGTGATAATCAGACCGAAGTCTATCATATCGAGACCGAAGTCTATATCCGTCGCTAGTGATAATCAGACCGAAGTCTATCATATCGAGACCGAAGTCTATATCCGTCGCTGATGCATATGATTCATGAGACTCTATGAACAATGCATCACTCAAAATCAACCATCTCTTTTGTGCAATCCTCACCGTCACCGATGTCATTGAGACCGAAGTCTACAATGGCGAGGCCGAAGCCTATGTCCGTCACTTGTGTTATTCAACAACACTAAACTCACCGGCATTGCGCCGTCACCACAACATCGCCTATTTCTCTTAGACAACCTCAATAGCACTAAGGCTAACGCCCAACTCACAGGACACCTCTACTCCACAGGTAGTGAACAACTCAATCACTACACCTCAGTCACTACGTGGACCTCACGTCGCCTAGGACTAAAACGTCACATAAGGACCAATTGACGCACACAGCGTGTAGACAACACCTAGGCAACATTCAATCGTATTAGACCATTTACACAAGGCACACAAAGCCACATCACAACCGGCACCACGGGTATGCCACTTGGACACCCTTGCCGTGACACACACACCAAGCACCAAGCATAAGGCACACCACAATTGGCGCCCACACCATACGCACACGCCTACACCACCTCACCACACAACATACACTTACACACAGGCGCACACGGCTGCCACCCTTGGCGCCAGCCCTGCGCCCAACACCCGTACCAACGCACCAAGGCACCCCAAGGCACACGGGACAGCCACATTTGGCGCCCCTCACCGCGCCCACACTGCAACCAGCCAACATTTCCAGCAACACTGGCGCCACTAGGCGCACAGCCTAGGCCAAAATGGCGCCTCCCCCACTGTTCACAGCAACCCGATGACTAATTCTCACCCACTCCATCAAACCATTTATCAACACCCAAATCATCACCAAAATCACTCCCAACTAATTCTAATTAGACTCCATACAATTATTACATTAACATCAATTAATTCAACAACCACCTAAGCACCCATTTATTCAACAGCAAAACAACCACACTCATAAACCACACAAAATGCATATCAATCCCATTTCAACAACAACATAATGGGTTCCTCAAAAATCAATTCAACACAATAACAATCAAACCAAATAACACTCAAATCAATCAAATTACACATTCTAAACCCGTCTCACATATAATTACTCATATTACAAATTATTATGAATGAAAGAGAACCACCTAACCTTAAGAATTGAAGAATGTAAGCTCTCCTTCCACCCAAAACTCAACAAACACCAAAACAACCACCAACTCCACTTTGAGCTTCAACCCCCCCAACAATGGCAAAACAACAACAAGTAGGAATTAGGGATTGAAATTAACATCAATAGCTAGAGGAGGAAAAATGGAAGAGAATGAGCTAAAAAGCCCCTTACCTAGTGCTAAGATGGAGAAGATCTCCACCTCCTTCCCCCTTCTCACCGTCGCCCCTCCTCTTCTTTCTCCCTCTCGGTTTCTCGCGTTCCCTTTCTCTCCCTCTCTGTCGCGTCTCCTTTCTTTCTTCTCTTCATTCCTTTCTTTCATTAATTCAACACTTAATTGGGCCCAAATGAGTTGGGCTTCTATTCGCACCCCCTCTCAATTAATTCAACTACTCCCTAACTTAATAACATCACCACTCTCTTATTTACTAACTCTCACCTCCTAATTTAATTAAAACACCTAATTCATTTAATTAAATATGACTAACCACATAACTCCTAAGTAATTAATTAAATAAATATTCAAATTATTTTCGGGGCGTTACATCAATCGTTGGAGGATCTGTTGAGGTCCTGTGTTCTGGAGCAGGGAGGTGCGTGGGATACTCATCTTCCATTGATCGAGTTTACATACAACAATAGTTATCATTCCAGTATCGGGATGGCGCCGTTTGAGGCGTTGTATGGTCGGAGGTGTAGGACTCCGGTGTGTTGGTATGAGACTGGGGAAAGTTTAGTACTTGGACCTGAGCTAGTCAGAGAAACTACTGAGAAGGTAAAGATGATCCGGGAGAAAATGAAAGCGTCGCAGAGTAGACAGAAGAGCTACCATGATAAGAGGAGGAAGGATTTAGAATTTGAAGCGGGTGACCACGTGTTCCTGAGGGTTACACCGATGACTGGTGTTGGGCGTGCGCTAAAATCGAAGAAGTTGACTCCTCGTTTCATTCGGTCGTATCAGATTACGGAAAGAGTTGGAAGTGTTGCATATCGGGTGGCCTTGCCACCTAATCTTTCGAACTTGCACGACGTGTTTCACGTGTCCGCGACTTAAGTATATATTGAGGATCCGTCTCATGTGATCCAACCAGATGATATAGAGGTGCGGGATAATCTCACGGTGGAGACCGTGCCTGTACGAATTGAAGATAGGGAAGTGAAGACCCTTCGAGGTAAGAAGATCAATCTGGTGAAGGTTGTTTGGTTTGGAGCAAATTGGTGAGAGCACGGCATGGGAGCTGGAAGATAAGATCACGAGTCGTATCGGTTGTTTGAATCGGTATGTTTTGAGGACGAAAAATCCTAAGTGGGGAGAGTTGTAACAACACCCGGAAATATTTAATTGAATTATTAAATTTATTGGGCGTGATTAAATTGATTAAAAATGATGGGTGTTGTTCGGGAGGTGGAGCGAGTAAAAGGGTGGTGTTGGCGCGGGAGGCCCAGCTTGCGAGCCCACGAGCAAACCACCCTAGGGGTCTAAGCCAAGCTTCTCTCATTCTCACACTTTGAGAGAAAGAATCGAATTGAGAGAGAGAAGAAGAGGGCTGACTGCTGCAAAAGAGGAGAGGAAAGAGGAGAATCTTCGCAAGTTTTTCTTCAGGTGAGAATTCTTGATCCTTCTATGCCGTTTTTCCTCCTTTTCCTTGTGTTGTAGCCTTCAATCCCTAACCTCCATTGTGTTGATTCCTCATTGATCGAAGGAGAGAGCGTGGCTACGTTTTCGAAGGAAGAAGAAGAAGTTCGTTCGTTGTGTTGCTGGGTTTTTGTACGTGACTCCTTCGTTGTTGTTTCCGGATCATACGAATTCGAGGTAAGGGTGAGCGTTTCGGTTTAACATGATTGAGTATATAGTGGGGTTTTGTGGGGTTCGTGGGAATTGATATTGTTACTGAAATTGATGATGTTTTGATGATTTCATATTGTTGAATAGTTTTGATGTTGTGTTTGAATGAAATTGATGTTATTGGAAGAATTTGATGATTCGTTAGAATGAAAATGTGAGAGTGTTATTGATTTAAATTGATGGTTTATGTTGATGAATTGTTGATTGGTCTTGATGAACCATTAGTGAGATGTAGTTCAGTCTCCCAAGGAAACCACAGACCTCTTTTTCAGTCTTTGGTGCTGGCATTTCGAGGATTGCTTTGACTTTATCTGGATCAACCTCTATCCCTTTCTGACTGACGATAAATCCCAGTAACTTTCCGGATCTCACACCGAAGGTGCATTTCGTTGGGTTTAACCTGAGCTTGAACTTCCGTAGACGTTCGAAGAGTTTTTGCAGATTAACAATGTGCCCCTCATCAGTCTTGGATTTTGCAATCATATCATCTACATACACCTCAATTTCCTTGTGCATCATGTCGTGGAATAATGTCACCATTGCTCTCGATAAGTCGCATGCCGCATTCTTGAGTCCAAAAGGCATCACTTTGTAGCGAGAATGTTCCCAGAGAGTTATGAAGGTGGTTTTCTCCATATCTTCTAGAGCCATTTTTATCCGATTGTACCACGAATACCCATCCATGAGGAGAATAGAGAATGTTGGGTACATCTTGTCTACTAGAATATCAATATGAGGCGGAGGGAAGTCATCTTTGGGGCTAGCTCTGTTCGAGATCCTATGTCGACACACACATCCCGACCTTGCCATCTTTTTTTCGAACAGGGGCGATATTTGCTACCCATTGTGGATACTTGGCCACTTCTAGAAATCCCGCATCAAATCGCTTTTTACCTCATCCCCGATCTTCAATGACATCTCGGGTTTCATTCTTCTCAACTTCTCGCTTGACCGTGGACACTCGCTTCACTTTGGCAACTTTGTGTTCAACAATATCGGTATCTAGCCACGGCATATCTTTGTATGACCACGCAAAGACATCGGCGTAATCATGCAAGAGTTGGATTAGCCTTTTGCGTTCACTATCTTCCATGGCGATCTGACCTTAACCTCTCTTTTATCCTCTTACGTACCCAAGTTGATTATCTCAATCGACTCTCCATGAGGCTGAATGATCTTTTCTTCCCCGCTCTATTAGTCTCATCAAGTCCGGAGGAGTTTCCTAGCTTTCCTCAACACCCACTTCAGTTTGGTTAATTGGGTGATCAAAGTCATAATAGGAATCATTGGCACTTTATTATTTTCGAGAGATAATTACTTTTGATCTGCATTCATAGAAGCGAGAAAGTAGAATGAAAAGCGAAAACAAACAAAATAAAGTGAAAAGAAAGAAAAGATAAATGAAGAAAAGAGATTTTATTGATAATGGTGTCATTGAAAATAAAAACATGCATGCCCTAACAAACTATCCTGAGGCCTTGGCCAGAGCCAAAGGAGTCCATTACAATCATTACTTTGACTAAAAGTGATGGGCAAGTCGACAGCTTCCCAATTTTTGAGCTCTTCTTTAGCAAGGCAACGACGGACTAAGCCGGATGCATACCTCTCTTCGTCCTCTAAACCATCCTCAACAGCAGTAATTTGATCTAGGTCTAGTAACCCTGCACTCTTGAAGCTCTGACGGATGTCACAGATGGGGATCCTCTTTGACCATGGGTCCTGGCCTCTCAGCTTGGCCTACCACTCACTTCTTCTCTCTTCAGCCAACATCTTCTTTTCAGCCTCACTTGGGTGGTATCCCAACCCGTAACGACCATTGTTTTCTTTCAGCTGGACAGGAGCAAGAATTCCTTGTCCTACTTTCCCCAAACCACGTTCCTGCTGGTATCCCTGACCCATCATGATCCTCGCAACCATCTCTTCATTTTTCGACAACTTTATCACGGGGCGGCGATTCACTCCCTCCAAACACAGCATTGGCAATCTCGAGAGATTGAAAAGAAGTTTCCAGGGACTCTTCGGCTGCTTCCACATAGCGGAAAGGAGAAGGTTTGTTAACTAACATCTCTTCCTCTCCGAACACTACCACAATTTTATCATCGACCACAAACTTGACTTTCTGATGTAGAGAGGAAGGAATGGCTCCCGCCATATGAATACATGGACTTCCAAGCAGACAGCTGTACGACGAGGAGATGTCCATGATTTGAAAGTTAACACAGAATGTCTCAGGACCTATCTGAATGGGGAATTCCATCTCCCCTATTACCTCTTTCTTAGATCCATCAAACGCCCTCACGAATGTCGAGCTAGGCTTCATGAAAGAGCAATCCACATCCAACTTGCTTACAGTGGACTTTGGCATCACATTTAGAGAAGAACCATTATCAATCAGAACACGAGCTAGCACGAAATCCCCACATTTAACAGAGATGTGTAGGGCTTGGTTGTGTTTCCTTCCTTTTGGGGGAAGCTCGTCATCAGCAAAAGTCACATGGTTCGCAACCACGATATTCCCGACTATTTCGTCAAATTGGCCTGAAAATATTCTCGAGCAACATGAGCCCCATTCGATTACTTTCATTAGGGGCGATTCGATGCGCTTATGAACTTAGCAACAATGACAACATTGAAATCTTTGCTGGGGTCTGATTCATCTGATCAACCACCTTATAGTCACTTTGCCTTACAATTTTTAAGAACTCATTAATTTCTTGTTCTGCCACTTTCTTTTTCTGAGCATTCTCCGCTTCTTTATCCTTCCCCTTACGAGCCCTGTCTTCAGCTTCTTTAGATGATTCACCCCGAACGAACTCGGGGGAATATATACGGCCACTCCTTGTAATTCCACTTGCCCCGGTTATATTGGTGACAACAGAGGTGTTTGGAGAACTCTCTACTGGAGGCAGGGTATTGTATTTCCATGGCATTGCACTGTCCTTCTCATATGGGAATGGAGCAGGAATCTCAATAACCACTGGCTGAGGCTTGACTTGGGCAGGTTTTGGATTGTACAATATCTCAATTGGCTTCCTAGCCTCTTTACCATCATTAGACTACAACATCAACACACTTTCTTCCTTTTCAACCACTCCCACTCGAACCACATAACGATCCATCAAGTCTTGCAAAACTGACTTGAAAACTTCACAGGCACCTACACATAAAGGGTCAGCACATACACAGCCTTTCTTGATAACACCACAACGGCACAGCTCAGCATGTATATTTTCCAGAGGAGTGCGGATACACTTAACATCTTTTATCATTATCATCCCCACGTAATCTTCTCTCGCATTAGCGGATGGTATCCCATGTTCCGCAAGGGGGTTTATAGTTGTGCTTGGATCGCTTGAAAGAGAGCCGATTGGCGTCAATCAAATCATGGACTACATGTTTGAAAGCCTTGCGATCTTCTACCGTGTGACCGACCCACTCCATTATGAAAGCTACGGTAGCATTAGCATTGTATCCCCAGGAAAGGGGAGGTTGCATAGGCTTCATGGGGCGAGTATTGATCAAATTCTTTGAGACAAGGTGATTGAAACATTTCAAGATAGGTTATGGTAATCGGATCAAAACTAGCACGCCTCTTGTAACACCGGAAATATTTAATTGAATTATTAAATTGGGCGTGATTAAATTGATTAAAAATGATGGGTGTTGTTCAAGAGGTGGAACGAGTAAAAAGGGTGGTGTTGGCGCGGGAGGCCCAGCGCTTGCTGAGCCCACAGCTTAAACCCTAAGGGTCTAAGCCAAGCTTCTCTCATTCTCACACTTTGAGAGAAAGAATCGAGTGAGAGAGAGGAAGGGGGCTATGCTGCGCAAAGGAGAGGAAAGAGGAGAATCTTCGCAAGTTTTTCTTTAGTGAGAATTCTTGATCCTTCTATGCCGTTTTTCCTCCTTTTCCTTGTGTTGTAGCCTTCAATCCCTAACCTCCATTGTGTTGATTCCTCATTGATCGAAGGAGAGAGCGTGGCTACGTTTTCGAAGGAAGAAGAAGAAGTTCGTTCGTTGTGTTGCTGGGTTTTTGTACGTGACTCCTTCGTTGTTGTTTCCGGATCATACGAATTCGAGGTAAGGGTGAGTGTTTCGGTTTAACATGATTAAGTATATAGTGGGGTTTTGTGGGGTTCGTGGGAATTGATATTATTCTTGAAAATTGATGATGTTTTGATGATTTCATATTGTTGAATAGTTTTGATGTTGTGTTTGAATGAAATTGATGTTATTGGAAGAATTTGATGATTCGTTAGAATGAAAATGTGAGAGTGTTATTGATTTAAATTGATGGTTTATGTTGATGAATTGTTGATTGTTCTTGATGAACCATTAGTGATGATTTGATGATTGATTTGGTGAATAAAACGTGTTTTTGGTGTTGATGATTTGAATTTTACGCACATTTCACTTTGTTTCTTTGCTTGTCGCGCCGCTTGCGCTCGGTCGCGCTCGGTATAAGTGCGCTTATTGCGGGCATCTTTTTCTGCCAATCGCGCCTCGATCGCGCCCGACTTGCGCTCCGAGCGAGTCACTGCTTTCTCACTTGTTTTCTTCTTTGTTTTCTCACTTTGTTTTGCGATTTTTAAAGGTGATGTTTTCTCCACAAAAATATGATGTTTCCTCCATTAAAAATATGATGTTTCTTCCAATAAAAATGTGATGTTTTCTCAAATTTTAACGGGATGTTTCCTCCATAAAAATGTAACGTTTCCACTAATAAAAATGTGACGTTTTCCCCAATTCAAACGTAGTGTTTCCCAAGCTTGAAAATGTGGTGTCATTTCTTTCCGAATTTAAAATATACTTTCCTCCAAATTAAGATGTGATGTTTTATAAATTAAAACGGGATGTTTTTCTGGACTCTAAACGTGTTGTTACCCAAAATTTCAAAAAGTGATATGTGTGATGATGAGGTAACATGAATTATGATGACTTGTGACGAATATACTCTATGAGTATGATTATGATGATGCTGTAATGTGATTGTGATGTATTGCGACGAATACACTCTATAAGTGTTTTATGACGAATTGCACATGTGTCCATAGAGTCGCATAGCATGTGCATAATGTGACGAATAGGCTTCGGCCTCTTGCGACGAATAGGCTTAGGCCTCTTATTGATGACGGTGTACCCTAGTGGCTTATTGTGACGATTATGGTACCATCATGCATATACCCAGGTGTGGGTTGCATTGACATGCATATTCATGACTGTGACTTGTTGCCTAATTGTGTTTTGAGTTGGTGTTTGACGATGATGATATGGTGATGATAATGATGTTGTATGATTGTTTATCTTCATTACTCTACTATGTGCTGGATTATGTTTTGTTGAAATTCTCACCCCTTTTGCTTGGAATGTTGCTCTTTTGTGGCAACGCTGCAGTAATTCGCAGTGAAGGTCTTCTTTGCATATGTCATGTTAGCTATGGGACTGTCTATCGAGTCGCTCTCTGATACCATAGCACCTAGGGGGCGTAGTTGACGTTTATTAGTTATTAATTAACTGTTTAATGACTATGTTGAGAATATAAGATATGTTTGAGGGGCTTAGTGAGCTATTATTTCACTCCGCTGTGACATGTTGATTTTATGAGGTTTAATTTTTATGACGGTGGTTTTACTGCACAAACTTTAATGAGTGCAAATGATGAGTTTTTGTGACGAAGTAGCATTTCTTTTCTACCAATTAAATTAATATTTTTGAAAAGGAAATTACTCTGATAATGACGTGTAAATTGAGGGGTAGAAAAGGGGTGTTACACCTCTTCTCCTGATAGTTCTGGGCTCTGTGACCTGAATTAGTTTGCTGTGGCTGAGCTGGAAAAAAAAATGGAATTGTTTGTTGTGGAGAGCTGAAAGATGGGCCTCCCCCTGTAGTAATAACATTGGTTTCCCCTTCTTTCTTCTTGGGGAAGTTGGAAAAGGGTTTCTTTTGTCCACTAGAATTGTTAAAACCTCCAGCAATTTTTTCGTTGCGCAATCCGTGCTCTAATCGTTCTCCAATGACAACCATATCTGAGAAACTGATGAAACACTCCCCACCAACCTATCATAATATAGCCCTGGAAGAGTCTCCATAAACATGTACACCATCTCCTTTTCAGTCAATGGCGGCTTCACCTGAGCAGCTATGCTCCTCCACTTTTGAGCATATTCTTTGAATGATTCTCTATCTCCTTTACTCATGTGCTGAAATTGAGACCGGTCGGGAGCAAGGTCCATGTTATCTTGGTATTGTTTCGTAAATGCTTGAGAGAGATCCTTGCAACCGTGAATGTCGAGGATTGTAGCTGCATATACCAATCTAGTGATGCCCAGGTCGGATCGTTTCGAAATAGTGAATGAGCACCTTGTCATCATGAGCATAAGCGGCCATTTTTCTAACATACATCGTCAAATGGCTAGATGGACACCCAGTCTTGCGATATTTATCAAAGTCGGTGCTTTGAATTTAGGAGGATGACAACATATCGGGACAAGGCACAAATCTCGGGCATCCTTGGCTCTAGTGCCCGATCCTTCCATAGCTCTTAAACGCTCTTCAAGCAAGTGATACCGATCCCTATGCTGAGTGTTCTCAAACAAATGACCTTGTGAATAGTTCCCCAGACTGTGATAATAACCCCCATACTGAGCAGGGTTCCCCATATGATGGACAACATTCTGAGGATTCACGGCAACTCCCGGAGTAGGACTAGGTGAACTTTTTGGCAGCACAATACTGGGACCAGGAGTATGAATTTGTGGTCCAATAGCAACGGACGACACATAACCCATTGGCATCCCCCAGGGATATATCTGTGCATTCGGATGACTCCGTCCGCTCACCCCTAAAGAATCGGCAAGGCGGCTGACCCCTAGTCTAGGAGGAGTGTGAGTAGTTGTAACTTCAGCGATCACCGGAGGAGAAACGAAAGTAACAACCCCTTCAGGATTCACAACAGAGGCAGCCCCAGCGGTGGCCCCACCCCTCAGATTTTGTAGCATATTCATTACTTCGGCCATCTGTGCTTCCATAGCCTCAACTTTGGTCTTCAAAGCCTGATTCTCCTGAGCCAGCTTCTAAGGGTTAAGAATATCCACAGCCAACTCATCTTGACCCAGGCGGTCCTCATTCTCGAAATCTTGATTGCTAGCCATCAATCTTGCTTGTAGACGGGTGCAATATCGGTGTTGGCGAACCAGCTTGCCTTTCTTTTCTGTCGGTCGAACATTTTTATGAGTACAAGTATGAATGCGTAAATGAATGCAGTGCATATGCACATGACTTTATGTTATTTTAGCCCGGGAATCGTGAGACAAATCGCTCTTGTCATAAGCAAATATCGAAACATTTTAAAAGCATGACGAGAATTGGGATCAACAAGCGATATGAGCATACTTCATTCGAGTTTTAAACCATTCATAAGAAAGAAAAAGAGTACAATACCATTAAGAGTGCAATACAATATCTCTCAAAAAAAAATACAATGCTCTTAGAAAATTACAATATTCCAAAGAAAAATTACAACTTCCTAGAGAACATTCTAAAAAGAACATATGGCCTTCAACTTCTCTTTCTTTTCCATGAGCTCCTCAGTCAGGGCCTTGCAGAAGTTCACAAACTCAGACACATGTACTGGGGTATTGAAGGGAAGCATTTCAGCCTCAGCCCTCCTTAGCCTTCTGAGGACATCCCTTATGTAACACCCTTACCTCGAATAACGTAAGCTCCAAGACCACGATGAAGACGACACGAACGAAACCACGGCAACACACGACCCTTCCCTCTCCTTGTGCAACTCCTCTTCCTCTTTTTCCTCTTCTCTTCGCAACTCTCCCTCTCTTCTCTCTATTTCGACTCACACTCTCTCTTTCTCTCCTCTTTCTATTTTTGATTCCTTTTTAAATGAGCATCAACACTCTAACCCTTTTTAATTTGATTTTTAATTCCCAACCATACGCTACTTTTCCTCCTACTTTTCCTCCCTCCCATAACCACTTTGGTTTTCCCTAGAAATTTGCTTTTAATAATAATAATAATAATAATAATATTAATAATAATAATCATCATATAATAAGTATTTCTAACATCAATTTTAGTCCTTCTCAACATGGTCCCTATGCCAAAAACTCTCCAATTTGGTCCACTACCTTATCAAATCAACTCCAAATAATTTCTAATAAAATTTGGGGCGTTACAACCCTCCCCCACTTAAATAATTTCGTCCTCGAAATTCTACGCTACTCACAAAACACGGATAACTAACACCAAATACAAACCAAAGACGCAGCGGTGAAAACATAAAAGGAAAAACTCACGACTCACTGCCCATTTCAACATTTGCAATGAAAGCAAAATCAAAAGCGAGTAACAAAACTCAAGTGTTACTCGACTCGACGACTTCGACTACGGCCGATGCATCCAACCGCTCATACCACCACTAATGTAACACCCTTACCTCGAATAACGTAAGCTCCAAGACCACGATGAAGACGACACGAACGAAACCACGGCAACACACGACCCTTCCCTCTCCTTGTGCGACTCCTCTTCCTCTTTTTCCTCTTCTCTTCGCAACTCTCCCTCTCTTCTCTCTATTTCGACTCACACTCTCTCTTTCTCTCCTCTTTCTATTTTTGATTCATTTTTAAATGAGCATCAACACTCTAACCCTTTTTAATTTGATTTTTAATTCCCAACCATACGCTACTTTTCCTCCTACTTTTCCTCCCTCCCATAACCAAATTGGGTTTCCCTAGAAACTTGCTTTTAATAATAATAATAATAATATTAATAATATTAATAATAATAATAATAATAATAATAATCATCATCATATATTAAGTATTTCTAACATCAATTTTAGTCCTTCTCAACATGGTCCCTATGCCAAAAACTCTCCAATTTGGCCCACTACCCTATCAAATCAACTCCAAATAATTTCTAATAAAATTTGGGGCGTTACACCTTACAGCTTGATTAGCTAGCCATGCCAACCTTGAAAATTTACCCCTCCAAAGCTGGACCTCATCTCTTAGCTCTTTAACAATCTCTTGCTCTTCTATCTTGCCAATTAGTGCTAGGAAACGCTGCTCCCAGTACTGGCTCTCCGCTTGCACCTGCCTATAAGACTCCCCTAGGTTCCGGAGATTCCTTTTCAGTTCATCAGATCTTCCTTGCTCATACCTCAGCATTTCTTGATATTCCCTGAGAACATTCCCAATGGAATTTCTTTCTTGTTCAAGACTTCTCAGCTGACTTTTCAACTCCACCACCAAGTGAGGTTCTTGTGCAGGCTCGATCGCCACAATCTTCCATTCTTTGGCTTCTTCAGGCCTTTCTTGTTTTCTGCTTGTATCTTTGGAGTTCATCTCTAGCCCCCTTAGGTATTTACGAGTTTCAGTTTACTATTCTCTTCCGCCTTGAATCGCTTGACACTCTCCTCAACAGCTATCATCTTAATCTCATTCTCTTCCTCTAACTTCTCTTTTTGTAGGGTTACTTTCTCCAACTCTGCTTGCAACGCCCTTTTTTCTTCCTCTGCTTTTGCTAAGGCAGATTTAACCTCATTCAACTCCTCAGGGGTAGGAAGGCGAGGCTCTGGTATCTCTTTCTCGACTGGTAGTGCCTCTTGGGAAGGTGGACGAGCACTTTGGATCCTTTCATGCAACCATTGGTAAAAAGTGACATCACCAACCTTTTTCATGAGCTCATCTTTATCTTTACGGACCACAGTCTCCCATGCCTTTGAGATTTTTCGAAGTAAACCCTTGTTCTTTGGATCTTCCCTGTCAAGGAAAACGGGAGCCAACATGTCTTCAGTAGGCATATTCCTCATAGGTGTCATACCCCAATTTTGTCCGGCTTAGGTCAACACCCTAATTTTCAACCAAAAAATAAATAAATTAAGGCATGGCATGCATTTTAGAGTTTTAAAAAGTCATCCAAGGGTTTTAGAACCATGTTTAGAATAAAAATGCATTTTTGAGCAAATTAGGACTTTTTAGGGTAAGGGGCATTTTGGTCATTTTTACTTAAAGGATGATTTTCTCGTCAAAATATGCACACACCAAAAGTACATTTTCTCTTATCCAAGAGAATTTTTGTACAATTTTTAGAGAGAATATTCTAGCCTAAAATAATTAAAATGCACTTTTCCTATTTTTAGTGCATAAAAAAATGCCAAAAGACCATTAAAAATTCCCAAATTAATTAAGTGACAATTTTAATTGTCTAGAATAATTAGGGAGGTTATTTCATGGTGTCCAAAAATATGTGACATGTTTTAATGGGTGCACTCCCAATTACATGCCCAAAAAAGATTCAAAATTCAAAAATAAAAGGAGGAAGTGTCCTCAATAAGACAAAATAACAAAAAAGCAAGTTTTTTATTTTTTCCCCTTCATGATCAGCTGATCATGCGTCCCTCCCTCTCTCTATTTCCCTCAAGAAACTTCTACACACTCCATTACTTACTCACCAAGTTTTAATTTGATCATATCCTCAATGTTGCCCTTTTTGGTAAATTAACCCATGCACTTACACTAACCTTTCCATCAAAAAACCCCATCTTACCTTTTTGAGAACATTCCCTCACCAAAATACCCTTAACCCTATTCTACAAAAATCACCATTCCCAAATTAGATTTTTTGTTCACAAATTTCCCTTTTTTCCTTCTTTTATGCGCCACCTTCACCCATTTCTCTCACACACTTGTGTTTTCTAAATACCCTTGATCCATGTGACCACTAATCCTAACCATCCATTCAAAATTAAGATCCAATCCTAGAGCTCCATCAAAGCAAAAAGTCCTAAATACCCTAAAGCCTCAAAACCCCTATAAATAGCTCACACTTTCTCTCTTCACCAATCTTTGGCTATCATTCTCACCTTCAAGAAAACCTAGCACTCTTCTCCTCTCCCTCTCCTCCCTCTAGGCCGAAGCCTTCTCCTCCTTCCCCTCCTCCATTACTTCACCTTCATCCACCAAAACACCTTGAATCCACCTCTCACACCCTTAACCTTCCTTTCTCACTCAAGAAGTTCATCACACCACCTTTATCTCCTTCCTTTCCTTGCAAGGCCGAAGCTTTCTTGCATTTTCCCTCCTCCATTTCTTCAATTTTCTCTTCCATTTTAGAGAAAAGGTAAAATCCATAACCCTCTTTGCATCATCTCCAAATATTTTGCATTGAATCTCATTTTCTTCCCCTCATTCCTTTCGCATAGCATCATCTTTTCAATGTAGTTTGTTGTGGTTGAGGGGTGAGATTTGTTGTCTCACCCTAAAATAAGTTGATTAGTGTTGTTTTCATGTTAATTTTGAGTTTTCTTGTTAAATAAAATGAAGCAAAGTTAGCGCATATACATGATTTAAAATGTCTTTAAAATTGATTTTGTTGTTTCTTTGTTTAAATCTTGTTGTTGGTATTCTTCTTTAGTAAGTTGTTGAGGATTTGGCTCTATGATTCCTACTAGTGCCAAGTGCACTTTGATCTTAGTAGTGAAGAGAGCTAGAAATGACTTTTGTTTAATATATTAGCTTATGTGCTCATTATTTCTTGTGTTTTAGTTTACCTTTTGTTTATTGATGATCTTGCAAAGTGATTCTCACTACATGCCTAGTGCATTTCATTCAAGTGGTGAAGATTGCAAGAAAGGATTCAATCTATTCCCTAGTTTAATAGTTTATGTGTTCTTGTAGTCTAGTTACCTTGTTGTCCATTTGTTGATGATCTTGCAAAGTGATTCTCACTACATGCCTAGTGCATTTTATTAAAGTGGTGAAGATTGCAAGAAAGGATTCAATCCATTTCTATTTTATGTGTTTATATATTCTTATGGTTTAGCTATATTGTTGTTAGTTGATGATGATCTTGCAAAGTGATTCTCACTACATGCCTAGTGCATTTCATTAAAGTGGTGAAGATTGCAAGAAAGGATTCAATCTATTTCCTAGTTTAATAGTTTATGTGTTCTTGTAGTCTAGTTATCTTGTTGTCCACTTGTTGATGATCTTGCAAAATGATTCTCACTACATGCCTAGTGCATTTCATTCAAGTGGTGAAGATTGCAAGAAAGGATTCAATTTATTTCATAGTTTAATCTTTTAAATAGTTCTTGTGAATTAATCATAGTTTTGTTTAATGTTCAAAGTTTTCTTTACATACTTGGCTTAGGCCATGAGCCCATCTCATTGAATAAAATTCTCCATTGTTATACTCAATAGTACTAGGGTTTTGATTTTTTTGTTTTGTTCCCCTCATGTGTGTTCTTGGGGTTAGGGTTTTAGGTTACTATTTTGGTTTCCTTAGACTTTTAGGTTGAATAAAAATGCCTTGCTATATGCCCATTTGGCAATTTCCTATGTTAGTTTAGGTTTATGCCTACATGTTCATGCATTCATTTATATCCATATCTTTTCAAGTTTACTCATGCATATATTAATATCATGTTTTGCATCTCATAAATTAAATGTTCATGCATTAATATCATGTTTTTTCCTTTTCATAAATTAAAGGTTCATGCATTAATATCATGTTTTTTCCACTTCTCATAAATTAAATACTCATGCATTCAATAATGTTGTATTTTGCATTCCATAATTGCATACTCTTGCACTCATATACTTGTATCATTGTGCACCCAATTGTTCATAGCAAATTGTAAATACTCTTTTGATTGCTTTGCTTGTGTCCCAATGGTTGTTTTGAGCTTTTGACTTGTAAGAAGGATTTGAAATGTTATATTTCCTTTTCAAGCTTGAAATCCTATGCTTTTTTAATAAGAAAACCTAAGGCATTTTTCTAAATAAAAATCATTAACCATCACTCGAAGCCGTTGCTTGTTTGATCGTTAATGAGGAGCTATTAGTGGTAGTCACTCAAGCCTTTGCTTGTTTGGCTATCATGAAAACTCCCACACATTAATTAAACAACAAAACAACTAATTCAAACTTCCAAAATAACATGAGCTATTAGCTCACCATCTTTTCCAAAACTATTTTCAAAAGAATAATACGACGTTGTCGCTTGTAATCACTCGAAGCCATTGCTTGTTTGATTACCGGTTCCAACTCACTTTTCTTTCGAGTTAATACCAATGCCACTCAAGCCTTTGCTTGTTTGGTGTTCGCGAACACTCGAGTCTTATTTCAAAAAACTCCAAAAGCACTTTCAAAAATCACAAAGCCGTTTTCACACGCAAAAACTGAGAACTACGTTGCTTTGATCCTCGGCCGATGAGAGTGCGTGGGGCCCGGTTCATGTCCCGTCAAGCATACCTTTAAAAACACGAGAACTACGTTGCTTTGATCCTCGGCCGGTGAAGGTGCGTGGGACCGGTTCATGTCCCGCCAAGCACATCTTTAAAAACCCATAAAAAAACAAGAACTACGTTGCTTTGATCCTCGGCGGTGAAGTGCACGTAGGACCGGGTTCCTGTCCCGTCAAGCACGCTTTTCAAAAATCTTTGTCTTGTTCCGCTTTTCAAAGATACCAAAAACACCCCTTTTTCCCGTTTTCAATAAAGTGATTTCTCAAAAAGAAAAGAAAAATAAATAGAACAATGTATTTCAAATCAAACATTTCAAAACCACATCAAATTAATGGTTCCCTTTCGGTAGAAAGGGCGCGTGGGGTGCTAATACCTTCCCCATGCGCAACCGACCCCCGAACCTACATCTCTAAGTTTTCGAAAGACCACCCGCTTTCCTTAAAAGGTTTTTTCAATGTTTTTCCTAAATAAATATTGGTGGCGGCTCTACTGATTTTCAAACGTTGTCAAACTGAAAAGTCCCAAACCGGATTTTTAGTATAGCAATGGCGACTTCTGCTGGGGACATATCTTTCTTTATTTATTTAAAGAGAAATGAGGGTCAAGCTAAATTAATTTGATGTGGTTAAAATCATTTGATTTGAAAAACTATGTTTTCCTTTTCTTTTTCTTTTCTCTTCTTTTGTATGGTTGTGCTTATGCATGCATTCCTCAATTCCCATGTCCCCTCTTCTTCGCTCCTGTTCTTGAGGTAAAACATGCATTCCCCCCATTCTATTATGTCCCCTTCTTCTTAGCTCCCTTTACGGAGGTAAGCAATGCGTGTAATTTACGTGGACTTATTAGAATGGTTTGTATATTAAACTAGTGTATGCATGTTGAACCCTAGGGTAGACAAGCTGTTTATCTGGGTGCTTAGTTTCCTTGCGGGTGGGGTGGGTAGATTTTTAGAAAGTATGTCCTCAATCACACACTTTCACACCTTATGATTTATGTTCTTTGAGTGGGCTCCTATGCCCGATCCAACAAACATTTAGGAGAGTGGAGACGATTAGTGAGTGTCATTCGAGACCTTTGTGCATGCGATACTCATGAAAGTCTCAACAGTGCGCTTTCTCATGGCGCTTCACACTTGGTAGTTCTCTACATTTGTGGATGTCGGCATGGGGATTCTATAGCTCTGGTAGCCATTGTGAGGGTGTGAATTAGAACTACATGGGAGGAACCTTTGAAGTTGACCTAGAACTTAGGATTCCCACCTTTGTAGGACACGAGGGCATACGAATTGTGTCTTTGCATGGTAATTTAGGGCATGTCTTCCTCAAAAGGAGCTTTTTCCGAAAAAAAACTTTCCAAGAAAATACAAAAATATTTTCATTCTTTCAAATAAAGCGATCCTGAATTTTGAACCTCCATCCTTATGCATCGCTTTCATCATCCCTACATACATCATTCATATCATAATCGCATCATGCCGCATTCATTAAAACTAAATGTTGTAAGCATCTGCATTCACACTTTGCATTTCATTTGCATTTGCTTGCGGGAGCCTTTGAGTAACATACCGTCTTGTCATAGGTGCATCAAAATGGAGTTGAGTAGCAAGACTTCGCTCATTTCGCTTCCCGCTTATGAAGAGGTTGAGATCGGTAGTACGAGGCGGTGTGCAGCCCTTATGGGCCCCATTGAGAGAGAGTCCTTTGATCAAGCATACGGGAATGTTCGTGAGATTGCTGCAATTAAGCGTTCAAGAGGGCGCTCTTATAGCTTTGAGTCAATTCTACGACTACGATGTGAGTGTTTCTTCTTCAAGAATTTTCAGTTGTCACCCACATTAGAGAGTAGTATGAGCGGCTTTGGGGTTCGCGGATCACATGCTAGGCCTTACCAATATCGAGGGCGTCTTATCATGATGAAAAGCTCGCAACGCCGCTCGGGATTAGTGTGGATGAATTGAGGTTGCGAAGTTAAAGAGAAATGGTGTAGCCGGGTATCCACAAGAGTACTTGAGGGCCTATTACAATCGTATGCATGGCTAAGAAGTGGGGACCGTTCAAATTAGTGCTCGCTCTTTACCATATTTGGGGTGGTCCTCTTTCCTCAACTAGAGAGATATGTTGATGAAGATGCAATCGGTGCATTCTTGGCCTTCAAAGACACTCGAGAACCCTATCAATCCAGTGTACTGCTATCCTTGCTAACACGTACCACGCTCTTACTCGCTTCTGACCGGTTCCATAAAAGAAATTATGTCTTTCCTCCCACATTCTCTACGCTGGCTTATTACCCATGTGATCCACAACCAAACCAATGTTAAGGAGCTAATCTCTTACGCCTACTAGGCCGTGAGGTGGAGGTCAAAACTGCTATTGAATGGGTTGAGTATTTGAAGAATCTCAATGAACTCCAAATCCGGTGGTACCACGGCTACTTGTTGGGATGATGGACCGGTGGTAGTGTTCGGTTGTGGAAGCTTTCAAAATGTGCCTCTCATGGGGACTCAAGGGTGTATCAACTACAACCCTTCATTGACCTTGAGGCGGCTCGGTTGCAGATGAGGAACTCACCCTCCGAAAGCATCTTTGTCGCATTTACCTCTATAAGGGGATGCCTAATTGTGGCGACTTGCTTGAAGAGTTCAACGATCATGGGAATCAGTAGTGCGGAAAGGGAGTGAAGAGTTGTCAAAGAGAATCGATGACATCACTTTCAATCAATGGCTCAAGGAGAAGCTTCAAAATGCAAAATCGCCAATTCAAGGGATGCTTTCCCTTGAAGAAGAGATACTGAGCCTTATGTCCCTACCCATGAAGAGCTAAACGAAGTCAAATCCGCATTAGCGAAAGCGAGAGAGGAAAAGAGGGCACTTTGCGGCTAAGATAGAAGAGATAGCTCTAGAGAAAGAAAAGCTAGAGGAGGAAAACAATGTCAAGATGATCATTTGGAAGAAAGCGTTAGGCGATTCAAGAAGGAAGAACAAAGCAAGATAGAAGCCCGAGGCATCATGCAGGGGGCAGAGAGAGCTCCAAAGGTATAAACAAAAGATGAGAAAGCACTTGAAGAGGCTCAGGAGTGGAAGACATTAGCCATGAAATCGGGGCGAGAATCACATTTAGTGGCGAGTTGAGAGTCGGTTGAGAAACCTCAAGCAAGAAAAGGTGGCCATTAATGAAACTCTCAAGGAATACCAAAGAGCTTTGAGCTTTGAAAGAGAAATATTTGGTGAATTAAAGAGAGACCTTGTGTCTAGAAGATGCCTACAGGCGTGTCGAGAGTAGAGAGCGATGTTTGGGCGCTTCCTAGAGTTGATTGGAAAGATCGAAGATCAAGAGGTCATTAAGGAACTCAAGGATGAGATACACGTTTGTGGAAGGACAAGTTCTCAAAGCCGCGAGTCGCCCGCTGCTTGTCAAGCTATCTTTGGGAATCCCTAAGAATCTGAGGTTAGTGAGGGTGAGATGCACTTCTTCAATACCCACTTTGAAGTGTATCGGTTTGTGGAATCTTTGCGAGCGTTGATCACGAGAATTCAAAGCAATCTCAAAGTGCAAGTGCAAGCAAGAAGAGGAAGAGAGTTGGGGAGCTTAGAGCTATTTGTATCTGAATTGCCTATTTGTATTTTTGATTTAGGAGTTTGTTTCAAGCTTTGTATTCAAGAATATTGTCTTTGCTCTCTTTATGAACATTGTAACGTCTTTTCCTTTAATGAAAATCGGGTGAAGCTTTGAAATCGTGATGAGCGAAGTGTGCTATTTCGATTCCTTGTTTACTTCAATTAAGTAAATCAAAAAGTTTACTGTAGCGTATGACAAGGCAAGGTACCCAGCGGTTCCGACATCAAGCAAACATTGTGCATGCATTCATACATTCATTCATAAATTTATTTTGTTTCTTATGTAATAAATGTCGAATAAGCGAGAAAAACTGCATTTGGTTTTCCGTCACCGATACTTCACGGTATCGCAAGCCAAGCTAATGGCTCAAATCACGTAACATCCGGAAGTTGAAATTGAGAGTAACCCGAACAAGAAGACATGGGTGTACAAATTACGAATCCCGGCGGTGGCTCGGAAAATCGAGACTACGAAAGATAAGATGGGTACCATGGAGGCCCGAGTCCATGAAATGATGGTAATCTTTGCAAGGTTTGAAGAGTGGGACAAGCTACTTTGCCGTCGGCGTAGTGGGTCGAGATGGGTCACTTCTTTCGTTCCTCCTCGATGTCGATGCTTCTTTGCAACCACAGTTCCTCGGGATGCTCGGGGTCGGTCATCCGTGTTCGCTCCCGAAATGAATGTGTCAAACCATTACACACGCAGAGAGATATCCTTGGGGTATACTGCTGGGTACTTACCGCAACTTTTTGGATCTACTCCGTTGGTGTAGCTGCACCTAATCAAATTTCTGTCACCATACACCGGGAACCTGCAGGAGGATCTCGAGAATCGAGCTCCTATCCTCATGCCATACACAATTCCACGCCGGGGTTCACGTAGACGACCTCAAAATGTTCCTCGGCCCGGAGGAGGGGTATTACTACAACATGGGAGTCACCCCCAAGGGCATGCGTTTGAGGGGGCTCGACCAAATGATCCGATCCGAGCACTAGAAGAAAGAGTGAGAGCTATGGAGGGTGCTGGAGTTAGGGCCAAAGAAGCCCGTGAGCTATGCCTAGTCCCAGATTTGGTTCTACCGCCAAAATTCAAAGCTCCAGAGGTGGACAAGTACAGAGGGATCGGCTGCCCAGAGAGCCATATTACAATGTTCGTCCGAAAAATGGGTCCCTATGCCAACGATGACAAATTACTAATCTACGCTTCGAGCGGTTTGGTGGGAGCTCCTGCGGATTGGTACATGAAGTTGCAATCTTCTGAAATCCGTTGTTGGAAAGATTTGTCTGAAGCTTTCATGAAGCAGTATAAGTATAACATGGACATGGCTCCGGATAGGTCGCAGTTGCAGCACATGAGTAAGGGTGAGAAAGAGACCTTCAAGGAGTATGCTCAAAAATGGCGAAGCTCTGGCCTTGAGTTCAACCCCTTTGGTAGAAAGAGATGGTGTATATGTTCCTGGAAACTCGCGCGAAATCTATTATGACAGTGATCACAAGTGTCTCAACCGGTTTCTCGACATGATAGTCTTGGGAAAGACTTGAGCATGGCCTTGAAGCGGGAAAATTTTGAATCACCTTGTATGCGAGGAGTTACGGTGGGTCCAAAGAACTGGAAGAAGTACCAGCCCCACTTCCCTAAAAAGAAAGAGGGAGAAACTAATGTCATCTCAGGGGGAAACTCATCTTTTGGTACTCCTCCACCCCAAACTATTCCATTCTCTGCTCCAGTGCCATCTCAGCAAGGCGATGACCGTCCCAAGACTCAAGATTACCAGTTCAAGAAGCGGACTAGTTTTGATCCAATTCCGATGACATATACTGAGCTGTTTAATCACTTGACCTCCAATAATCTGATCAATACTCGACCCATGAAAGTAGTGCAGCCACCATTTCCCAGAGGATACAATGCTAATGCCACTGCGGTTTCCACGAAAATGGGGTTCGGTCATCTTTGTGGAAGATTGTAAAGCTTTCAAGCATGTAGTGCAAGATTTGATAGATCTTTGGTTGGATATCGTTTAAACAGAACCGTCCCAAATACAACAATCAATCCATTACCGTGTCACCAGGAGCGGCTACCAATGTTATAGAAAGTCTTTGTTGGCAAGTTCTTTGAAAAAGGTGCAAGAGATCAAGACTCCTCTAAGTGTCATTTATCTTTGAGTTATCTTAGGAGCCAAGGTTGTTAAAAAGGGTGTTGCCATGAAGAAGGGTGTCTTGACTCTCTGTGTGGGGAGGTTGTGAAACTTTCAAAATGATCTGCAAGACTGATGGATCGGTATGTGGTCGAGATAGGGACCTATGGTGTGGAAGACGAAGTGTGGACCCTACATTCGACAAAGATAGAGAGGCCAAAAAGCCGATTGAAATTCTCGCACACCGCGCTCTGAAATTGGTTCAAGCCGGGGGCCCGACCGATGGCTAATGAAGACACGGTTCCGCTTCTCATGCAAGGAAGAGATCGGTGAAGAGTACTTGATCTTTGCCTACAAAAGAGGGACGTTGGGACACTCTAGGAGAGCCCAGTGGAAAGTTTGATTACTTGGTGAGATATGATGCTCCACGAAAGTGCTCTAATCCGAATAGAAGATATCCATTGCTTTGGATGGGGTGAGGTAGATGAAGCGATTACAACCAAGTGGTTTGTCACCATGAATGGTTCGAATGCGGAGAAGTGTGGACAACGTACGACAATGATAGAGGAATCGGAAGGCCTATTGAGATTCCTTATGATTTCAATCCTAGGTGATCGCGAGCAAATGCTCGACCAATAGTGATTGAGGTACCACTCCGTTTCGTTATAAGTCAAATAAAGCGGTTCCACGGAAATACACGGCGAATGCTCTCCAAATGCTACCACTGTGACCAACATAGCGAGGATCAAGTGGGATCACCGAGAGTGGAAGGGTGTATGCTCGAGAAACCCTCGGCGAGAAACATCTAGGGAGGTGAGCAGAGAGGCGCAAGGATAAAGAAAAAGAGCCGCGGTGCTCGAGAAAAAAGTAATGAGAAAAAGAAGCCAATGAATTCTTGAAGTTTGTCCCAGCCAGCGATTCTGAGTAGTTGATCGGTTAAACAGAGCGCCCTCAAAGATATCCATGCTATCACTTTGTTGCTCGGTTCGGAAGCACACGAAACGTACGATGAAAGTGCTCGGTGAGGCTCACGTTGCGAGGACATTTCGTGAATCGATTTGATGGAATTGTCGGGAGTGTGGTGGCTGCAAATCACCTAACTTTTGGCGATGATGAGTTGCCTTGAGCGGAAAAAAGAACACAATCAAGCTCTTCATATCTCGGTAAAGTGTGGGGACTATGTCTTTGGCGAAGCTTGATTGACAACGGTCTTCACTAAGCGTAATGCCAAAGTCAACCGTGGACAAGTTAGATGTTGATTGTTCCTATATGAAACCGAGTTCGGCCATTTGGTGCGAGCATTTGATGGTTCCAAAAGGAAGTGCTAGGAGAAATGGAATTTCCTATCCGGATCGGTCCCGAAGTTTTACGTATCAATTTCCAAATCATGGACATTACCTCCTCATATAGGTATGCGCTAGGAGACCACGGATCCACATGGTCGGGGCAATTCCTTCTTCTCTACACCAACGGGTAAAATTCATGGTGGATGACAAAGTGGTCGTAGTATTCGGTGAGGAAGAGACTACGGTTAATAAGCCATCCGAGTTCAAATATGTAGAAGCCATTGAAGAGTCGTTGGAAACTTGACTTTTCGATCTTTGGAGATTGCCAATGCAAAGTGTTTGGAAAGACCAAAGAGGAGGAGATGGTCGCCAAAATTATGATAGCCCAAGGGTACAAGGCTGGTTCTGGCTTGGGAAAGACTGGTCAAGGGATTCTAGCTCCTATCCAACTGAAGGAAAACAAAGACCGTTTCGGGCTAGGATACACCCCAAGTAAGGAGGAAAGGCGGATAAGGCGGATGGCGAAAAGCGCCGATGGTTGGCCAAATCGAGGCGAAGACCCGTGGCCCCGAGGATCCCAATTTGCGACCTTAGTCGAGTTTTGTGAGTCTTGGCTTGTGGGACCCCAATCAAGTTCTTTGTTATCGAGAGATGTTTACGAATCCAAAGAAAGCGGGCGAAGTGCAGTTGCGTCGTTGCGGTATCGGTGAAGAGTTAAAGAATTGGAAGACTGCTGATTCTCCTGTGACTCTTAATTTAAAGTAATCATTTGTAATGCAACCCTGTGGCTCTGCCCAAGGCCGTAGGACCAGTTGTTAGGGGCACACGTGTTTTTATTTTCAAAATTATCATCATCAATAAAAAACGCTTGTTTTGAATTCCTCAATTAATAAAAACCAATTTCTCTTCATTTGCATGAGTCTTTGTCTGCTTTATTTGTCTGTTTGTTTTCTTGTTTACTTTTCATTACGCTTTTAAAGCCCGGCAAAAAATGCGATCCACAGCAATGGTCTCTGAAAATGACAGTGTCGACAGTCCACCTTTTGACTTTGATCACCCCGTCAATCAGGCTGAGGGGGATGTTGAAGAAGACTGGGAGACTCCTCCAGAACTTTTGAGGTTAATGAAACAAGAAGAAAGGGTAATCCAGCCACACGAAGAGTCCACCAAGTGATCAACTTGGAGTGCAATGAGAGGATAAGAAAGAGGTTAAAGTAGGCACCACCATGAGCGAAGAAGACCGCATAAAGTTAGTTCGGTTGTTGCGGGATTATGTGGATGTGTTTGCATGGTCGTATCGAGGATATGCAGGTTGAGACACCGACATCGTGGTACACAAGCTACCGATCAAGCCCGAATGTCCACATCAAACGAAATTGAGGAGGATGAAACCAGAGATGTCCTCAAGATCGAGAGACGAAGTGAAGAAGCAATTTGATGCGAGATTCTGGCGGTGGCCAAATACCCGCAATGGGTTGCCAACATCGTCCCGGTTCCTAAAAAAAGATGGGAAGGTCGGAATGTGTGTCGATTCAGGGATCTCAATCGTGCTAGCCCTAAAAAGGCGACTTCCCTTTGCCTCACATTGATGTCTTAGTGGATAGTCTGGTATGACACTCGTTATTCTCCTTCATGGATGGATATTCGGGATATAATCGAGATCAAAATGGACCACGAGGACATGGAAAAGACAACTTTCATAACACTTTGGGGAACATTACATTTATAAGGTTATGCCATTCGGATTGAAGAATCTTTGGTGCAACCTATCGAGAGGCCATGGTTACCTTATTCCATGATATGATGCATAAAGAGATTGAAGTTTCGTCGATGACATGATCGCAAAATCTAAAACCGATAAGGAGCACATTGTCAATCTGCGAAGCTCTTTGAGCGGTGAGGAAATATAAACTCAAGTTAAACCCGGCCAAGTGCACGTTTGGGGTAAGGAGCGGGAAGTTGTTAGGTTTCATTGTCGGCGTAAGGAATTGAGGTGGATCCGGACAAAGTAAAAGCTATCCTCGAAATGCCGATGCACGAAACGGAAAAAGAAATCCGCGGTTTCCTCGGAAGGTTGAATTACATCTCTCGATTCATCTTCCGGTTGGTGCTACTTGTGAGCCAATCTTCAAATTGCTATGCAAAAGTCAAGAGCCGAAGTGGAATGATCGGTGTCAAAGCGACCTTTGAGAAAATCAAAGTGTACTTGCAAAATCCACCGTCTTAATGCCACAGTGGCGAGCGGGCCGCTCATCTTGTACCTTACGATTGCTAGACAATTCAATGGGTTGTGTGTTGGGTCAACATGATGAATCTGGAAAAAAGAGCATGCAATATACTACCTAAGCAAAAAGTTCACCGATTTGTGAGACAAGGTATTCTATCTTTGGAGAAGACTGTTGTGCTTTAGTTTGGGTGCTCATCGTTTAAGGCGATACATCTTTGAGTCATACAACTTGGTTGGTTTCAAAAATGGATCCAATCAAGTACATATTTGAGAAGCCACTCTCACGGGGCGAATTGCCCGATGGCGGATGCAATTATCGAATCACGATATCTTGTATGTCACACAAAAGGTCATTAAAGGTAGTACACTCATTGAATATTTGGCATGTCGGCCGATTCGGATTACCAGCCAATGCGGCATGATTTTCCCGATGAAGACATCATGGCACTATTCGACGAGGGGAAGTCCCACGAAAGTGAAAGATGGAGAATGATATTTGATGGTGCGTCAAATGTGTGGGGACACGGAGCTGGGGCAGTGTTAATCTCTCCTGATAATCGCTTCATTCCTGTCACTGCAAGGCTAAGCTTCTATGTCACGAATAACATAGCGAGATCGAAGCATGCATCCCGGGTATTCAAGCGACCCTAGAGTGGAAAGTTAAAAGGCTAGATGTATACGGGGATTCAGCTCTAGTTATTTATCAAGCAAGAGGTGATTGGGAGACCCGAGATCCTAAACTGATTCCTTATTGTGATTACCTGCAAGAGTTGATGAAATCCTTTGATGAGATCACCTTCCAGCATATCCCTCGAGGTGAAAATCAGCTGGCCGACGCATTAGCAACATTGTCTTCCATGTTCAATGTTAGCTGTGACAAGAACTTGACTAAGATCGAATCGAAAGACCGAGCTCACTGCACAAGATCATCTCTCTGCATGGCAATAGATGAAGAGCCTGATGAGAAGCCTTGGTATCATGACATCAAGCAGTACATCACTAGTCAGGAATACCCACCGGGGATCTAAGAAATTGACAAGGGACTCTTCAGAAGGTTGTCGAGGAATTTCTTCTTGAATGGTGAAGTTCTTTACAAGAGAAACTATGATATGGTTCTCCTAAGGTGTGTTGCCAAAGAAGAAGCTGAGAGAATCATGAGAGATGTGCATGAAGGCTCGTTCGGAACCCATTCAAGTGGGCACACCATGGCTAGAAAAATCTTAAGGGCGGGTTATTATCGCTCCGGATGGAATCGATCATTATAACCGTAAGGAAATGCCACAAATGCGGATCTATCTTTGATCACATCCATGTGCCGCTGCCAAACTAAATGTTTCGATCGCATCTTGGCCGTTTTCCATGTGGGGCATGGATGTCATAGGTCCAATTGAGCCCAAAGCGTCAAGCGGGCATCGCTTCATTAGTTGCAATTGATTACTTTACCAAGTGGGTTGAAGCTGCTTCATACTCCAAAGATAACCGGATTCGATGGTTGCTAAGTTTGTGAAGAAAGATCGATTTGCCGATATGGTCTACACCGACAAGATCATCACCGATAACGGTAGCAATTTGAATAGCAAAATGATGAAGGACATGTGCAAGGAATTCAAAATTCAGCACCATAATTCCTCTCCTTATCGCCCAAAGATGAATGGGGCGATTGAGGCGGCAAACAAGAATATCAAGAGAATAGTGCGAGAAAATGGTGGTAACCTACAAGGATTGGCATGAGATGCTTCCCTTTGCTTTGCATGGCTACCGTACTTGATCGCACATCGATAGGGCAACCCCTTTTTCCTTGGTGTATGGATCGAAGCGATACTTCCCATTGAGGTTGAGATACCCTCCTGCGGGTTCGATGGAAACTAAACCGGAGGAAGCAGAGTGGAGTGCAGGCTCGCTGGATCAACTAAACCTCATTGAAGAAAAAGGATTGCGACTACGTGCCATGGCGGTGTGTACAACAAAGAATGAGAACCGCTTTCGGCGGAAAGTCCGCCACGTGAGTTTAATGAAGGAGATTTAGTACTCAAAAAGATATCGCCTATTCGAGTGACTCCAGGGAAGTGGGCACCCACTTATGACGGCCCGTATGTAGTCAAAAAGCCTTTTCTCGGAGGAGCGCTGATACTCACCAACATGGATGGCGAAGACCTCAAAAACCAGTCAATTCGACACTCGAAAGAAGTATTATGCACGAAAGAAATAAGCGGAAAAAGAGAAAGACAAGCCAAGTAAGAATTAGCTCGCTAGGTTGAAAACCCGAAAAGCGACTTAGGCAAAATCAGAGCGACCGGTGGATTGAAAACCCGCAAAGGGCGATCGAGCAAAAATTAAATCGAAAAACTTGAGCATGAAAAATAATGAAAGGCGTACAACTTCCTAAAGGCTTGAATGAGGGAGTGATCAAGGTCAAGGACACAAATGTCAACACCGCCTACGAGACGGACGAACGATCAAATCGGCTTCTTTCCTTTTTCGTGTCTTTTTGCGGTTTAAATTCTCAAATGTCTTGAGCGATCGGCGTAACATTCATGCGATCGGCTTCCATATCAATAAAGCTCAACTTTTCTCATATCGTGATTGTTGATATTTCCGTTTTGCTCAAAATAAGCGTTTTTGATGATGGTGGTGATCTTTGATCGTAAAACATGTGCATACATCATAAGGCATTACAAATCATTGCGAAATCTTTAAAAGCCATGGGAAATCAAAGCAAATTCCTAAAGATAACTAACCTTACAAAAAGGGTTGCGTTCACAAACCGTTCGGCACGAACCATAGAGCAAACGCGCGTTCGGTTCCACAAGCCTTGCGATTTCCTCGGCTTTTGGTCTCATACCAGGAGTATCGGAAGTCGGTTGAACCATAAAAAAATAAGCCTTGCCAAAAAGCAAAAATGAGCGGTCGGAAAAAGAAAGGCGATCGAAAAGAAAAAACATGAAAAAACAAATAACCGAAAAAGCAAAAGTGGTGAAAAACAATCGAAAAGAATCGAAACAAAGGAAAGCAGATCCACATGCATCATCACATCAAAATCATAGCATTGCATGCACTCGCATAGCATACTCTGCATAACATGCCTTGCATGACATGCACCCATGCTTCATGCATCATTCCTTGCATCAACCCGACATATGCAGTACCTCAATTCAACGCAGCGCCGGTAGCGGTCATCTCAATCGATCAATCAGCGGGATTTGCAAATCCGCCGGACGTGCATCCGCCGAGACCAAGGCGTCCGCCGATCTCGTCGTTATCGAGCGCCGAGCGAATCATCGACCCGAGGTCCTTCGGTTTAGTTCAAATCAACAGTCCAACAATGACTTTGAACTCGACCTTCATCCCGCCAAGTCATCACGCGAGCATGACGGATCGGCCCCCGAACTCGCGTCCCTTGGACCCCGTGTGCGCGGTGTAAAGCATAGTGCAAGTCCATCAAGGTAAAATGTATCGGCCTCCACAACTTGATACGAGAACCTCGAGCCGCTCGAGTAGGCCACCTTGAGCCCCAGCGTTCTTCCGAGCCCAGCGTTCGCCCGAGCCCAGCGTTCGCCCGAGCGAGCGCTCGCCGTAACCCAGCGTTCCTTGAGCGAGCGCTCGCCCGAACCCAAGCGTTCCTTCAGAGCCCAGCGTTCCTTCGAGCCTAAGTGTTCCTTGAGTCCAAGTACTCCTTGAGCGCGAGCGCTCCTTCGAGAACCAGTGTTCCTTCAGAGTGACGCAGCGCTCCTTCATCACCGCACTTTTTGTTACTTTCTTCCCAGTAGTGGTCTGCGCTTATCAAAGGACGGTACCTTCTCTACTATTCTATTTATTGTTTTACTTCTTGTTGTTTACGCCACCCGAGGTCGGCGCCCATGTGTTTCTGTTTTGTTAGCTTCTTGAGGGTTAGCACCACATTCATTCTGGTAGTTTTACGGCTAGTATCCATTCACCCAAAAAGAAAAGGGAAATTCGGGTTTTTCCTAAGTTGGCAAAATCGGTATAATTTCTGAATTCTTTATCTCTATTTTGCCTCGGAATATGTTTGGCCAATTCATATTCCTTGTTAAAATCTAGATAAAGAGGGCGGTGTCATACCCCATTTTGTCCTACTTTAGGTCAACACCCTAATTTTCAACCAAAAAATAAATAAATTAAGGCATGGCATGCATTTTAGAGTTTTAAAAAGTCATCCAAGGGTTTTTAGAACCATGTTTAGAATAAAAATGCATTTTTGAGCAAATTAGGACTTTTTAGGGTAAGGGGCATTTTGGTCATTTTTCGCAAAAGGATGATTTTCTCGTCAAAATATGCACACACCAAAGTACATTTTTCTCTTATCCAAGAGAATTTTTGTACAATTTTTAGAGAGAATATTCTAGCCTAAAATAATTAAAATGCACTTTTCCTATTTTTAGTGCATAAAAAATGCCAAAAGACCATTAAAAATTCCCAAATTAATTAAGTGACAATTTTAATTGTCTAGAATAATTAGGAGGTTATTTCATGGTGTCCAAAAATATGTGACATGTTTTAATGGGTGCACTCCCAATTACATGCCCAAAAGATTCAAAATTCAAAAATAAAAGGAGGAAGTGTCCTCAATAAGACAAAATAACAAAAAAGCAAGTTTTTATTTTTTCCCCTTCATGATCAGCTGATCATGCGTCCCTCCCTCTCTCTATTTCCCTCAAGAAACTTCTACACACTCCATTACTTACTCACCAAGTTTTAATTTGATCATATCCTCGATGTTGCCCTTTTGGTAAATTAACCCATGCACTTACACTAACCTTTCCATCAAAAAACCCCATCTTACCTTTTTGAGAACATTCCCTCACCAAAATACCCTTAACCCTATTCTACAAAAATCACCATTCCCAAATTAGATTTTTTTGTTCACAAATTTCCCTTTTTTTCCTTCTTTTATGCGCCACCTTCACCCATTTCTCTCACACACTTGTGTTTTCTAAATACCCTTGATCCATGTGACCACTAATCCTAACCATCCATTCAAAATTAAGATCCAATCCTAGAGCTCCATCAAAGCAAAAAGTCCTAAATACCCTAAAGCCTCAAAACCCCTATAAATAGCTCACACTTTCTCTCTTCACCAATCTTTGGCTATCATTCTCACCTTCAAGAAAACCTAGCACTCTTCTCCTCTCCCTCTCCTCCCTCTAGGCCGAAGCCTTCTCCTCCTTCCCCCTCCTCCATTACTTCACCTTCATCCACCAAAACACCTTGAATCCACCTCTCACACCCTTAACCTTCCTTTCTCACTCAAGAAGTTCATCACACCACCTTTATCTCCTTCCTTTCCTTGCAAGGCCGAAAGCTTTCTTGCATTTTCCTCCTCCATTTCTTCAATTTTCTCTTCCATTTTAGAGAAAAGGTAAAATCCATAACCCTCTTTGCATCATCTCCAAATATTTTGCATTGAATCTCATTTTCTTCCCATCATTCCTTTCGCATAGCATCATCTTTTCAATGTAGTTTGTTGTGGTTGAGGGTGAGATTTGTTGTCTCACCCTAAAATAAGTTGATTAGTGTTGTTTTCATGTTAATTTTTGAGTTTTCTTGTTAAATAAAATGAAGCAAAGTTAACGCATATACATGATTTAAAATGTCTTTAAAATTGATTTTGTTGTTTCTTTGTTTAAATCTTGTTGTTGGTATTCTTCTTTAGTAAGTTGTTGAGGATTTGGCTCTATGATTCCTACTAGTGCCAAGTGCACTTTGATCTTAGTAGTGAAGAGAGCTAGAAATGACTTTTGTTTAATATATTAGCTTATGTGCTCATTATTTCTTGTGTTTTAGTTTACCTTTTGTTTATTGATGATCTTGCAAAGTGATTCTCACTACATGCCTAGTGCATTTCATTCAAGTGGTGAAGATTGCAAGAAAGGATTCAATCTATTCCCTAGTTTAATAGTTTATGTGTTCTTGTAGTCTAGTTACCTTGTTGTCCATTTGTTGATGATCTTGCAAAGTGATTCTCACTACATGCCTAGTGCATTTTATTAAAGTGGTGAAGATTGCAAGAAAGGATTCAATCCATTTCTATTTTATGTGTTTATATATTCTTATGGTTTAGCTATATTGTTGTTAGTTGATGATGATCTTGCAAAGTGATTCTCACTACATGCCTAGTGCATTTCATTAAAGTGGTGAAGATTGCAAGAAAGGATTCAATCTATTTCCTAGTTTAATAGTTTATGTGTTCTTGTAGTCTAGTTATCTTGTTGTCCACTTGTTGATGATCTTGCAAAATGATTCTCACTACATGCCTAGTGCATTTCATTCAAGTGGTGAAGATTGCAAGAAAGGATTCAATTTATTTCATAGTTTAATCTTTTAAATAGTTCTTGTGAATTAATCATAGTTTTGTTTAATGTTCAAAGTTTTCTTTACATACTTGGCTTAGGCCATGAGCCCATCTCATTGAATAAAATTCTCCATTGTTATACTCAATAGTACTAGGGTTTTGATTTTTTTTGTTTTGTTCCCCTCATGTGTGTTCTTGGGGTTAGGGTTTTAGGTTACTATTTTGGTTTCCTTAGACTTTTAGGTTGAATAAAAATGCCTTGCTATATGCCCATTTGGCAATTTCCTATGTTAGTTTAGGTTTATGCCTACATGTTCATGCATTCATTTATATCCATATCTTTTCAAGTTTACTCATGCATATATTAATATCATGTTTTGCATCTCATAAATTAAATGTTCATGCATTAATATCATGTTTTTTCCTTTTCATAAATTAAAGGTTCATGCATTAATATCATGTTTTTTTTCCTTCTCATAAATTAAATACTCATGCATTCAATAATGTTGTATTTTGCATTCCATAATTGCATACTCTTGCACTCATATACTTGTATCATTGTGCACCCAATTGTTCATAGCAAATTGTAAATACTCTTTTGATTGCTTTGCTTGTGTCCCAATGGTTGTTTTGAGCTTTTGACTTGTAAGAAGGATTTGAAATGTTATATTTCCTTTTCAAGCTTGAAATCCTATGCTTTTTTAATAAGAAAACCTAAGGCATTTTTCTAAATAAAAATCATTAACCATCACTCGAAGCCGTTGCTTGTTTGATCGTTAATGAGGAGCTATTAGTGGTAGTCACTCGAAGCCTTTGCTTGTTTGGCTATCATGAAAACTCCCACACATTAATTAAACAACAAAAACAACTAATTCAAACTTCCAAAATAACACGAGCTATTAGCTCACCATCTTTTCCAAAACTATTTTCAAAAGAATAATACGACGTTGTCGCTTGTAATCACTCGAAGCCATTGCTTGTTTGATTACCGGTTCCAACTCACTTTTCTTTCGAGTTAATACCGAATGCCACTCGAAGCCTTTGCTTGTTTGGTGTTCGCGAACACTCGAGTCTTATTTCAAAAACTCCAAAAGCACTTTCAAAAATCACAAAGCCGTTTTCACACGCAAAAACTGAGAACTACGTTGCTTTGATCCCTCAGCCAGTGAGGGTACGTAGGACCGGGTTCATGTCCCGTCAAGCATACCTTTAAAAAAACCTGAGAACTACGTTGCTTTGATCCCTCAGCCAGTGAGGGTACGTAGGACCGGGTTCATGTCCCGCCAAGCACATCTTTAAAAAACCCATAAAAAACAAGAACTACGTTGCTTTGATCCCTCAGCCAGTGAGGGTACGTAGGACCGGGTTCCTGTCCCGTCAAGCACGCTTTTCAAAAATCTTTGTCTTGTTCCGCTTTTCAAAGATACCAAAAACACCCCTTTTTCCCGTTTTCAATAAAGTGATTTCTCAAAAAGAAAAGAAAAATAAATAGAACAATGTATTTCAAATCAAACATTTCAAAACCACATCAAATTAATGGTTCCTTTCGGTAGAAAGAGGCGCGTGAAGTGCTAATACCTTCCCCATGCGCAACCGAATTTCCGAACCTACATCTCTAAGTTTTCGAAAGACCACCCGCTTTCCTTAAAAGGTTTTTTCAATGTTTTTCCTAAATAAATATTGGTGGCGGCTCTACTGATTTTCAAACGTTGTCAAACTGAAAAGTCCCAAACCGGATTTTTCGGGGCGCAACAATAGGGTACCCAAGCTGTCGGATAATCAAGGAAGGATTATAGTTGATGCAGCCTTGAGACCCCATTAGGGGCACATTCTGAAAGTCTCCACACTGAAACACAACGGAGGGTCTGTTCTTCCAACATGAATGAGTGAACCAGCGGACCTTGAGGGCATTGAGACTCCCTAAGGTATGCACCCACTCCTGAGCACTTTTGACCTCTACCTCACAACTCAAGGCATAACCCAACAGATCTGTAGCTTGCCTCTTGTGAGCAATGACATGGTTGAGGAACCAGGCATATAGTACATGAAGAGAGCAGACAATCTTCTTTTTCCCCAACACCCGATGATGAGTAAAGGAGTAGTAAGTGTCTGCGAGGACGCCTGGTACTGGGTTGATTGGATTATCCTTGCTTATGAAAGCTAAGAACACCCCAATGGCAGTCTCATCAATGAACTTCTCAACTTGTGGGAAAAGGACAATCCCGAAAATGGTTAGTGCCAGCAACTGCTTGAAGGGACCCCATCTGTTAGCTTGAGCATAGGACCTCATTAAGTCTTCAAAATAACTCAATGGAAACCCCATTATACGGTTCTTTTTCTCTTTTTGAAGCTCTAACTCCCCCACTCCAACTTGCAATAGCAAAGAGAGTATTTTATCCGAATATTGGTGCCCCTGGCAATGATAGGGCGTCGCCTCCGACCTAAAGAAACCCAAAATTTGCTCATACTCCTCTAAAGTTGGTGAGAGTTGGAAATCCTTGAAGATGAAACAACGGATATCCGGATCATAGAACTGACTGAGGGATTTCACAGCATTTTCTTGAAGATCCAATTGTAGCAACCGAAGAATATTCCCATAAGCCTTTTCAAACATCCTACGCTCATCCGGTCCCATTAGAGAGGCACACTCTATCAAACTGGCCACATCTGCTTTCTTTACTACTGGAAATCTCGAATTTAGCATACCCTCGCTCCTTGATCCCATGTTATCTCGTCTTTCACGCCTATGACAAGATTCCAAGTTACTCCAAGATCACCGGCAAATAATTTAGATGCATGAAGAATGCTACATGAAGTCCTTTTTTTTTTAGAATTTTGCTTATGTAATGCATGATGTTATGATGCAAAGTGCGGATGATGAGGATGCTTTTTCATATTATTTACATTAAGAAAGATATTTACAGGTGATGGTTTGAAAATCTAGGGCAGTATACCCTATATGCCACCTCATATAGGTATTTATGAAAGAGAAGGAAAAATATATTCTTTTTGATTTTGTTGTTTTTTTTTTCGAAAATTGTTGAAGGAAAAGAACTAAACTAGATGTAATAATGCAACACACAATTTTAGAAACTCCCTTGTGACCTAAAAAGGGGGAGAAACCTATGATCTAAGGCATTTTAAAGGGTAATCCTCCCATGTAGCTCTATTCACTCCCTCACAAGGCCACCAGAGCCACAGTCCCTTTCACAAAACTCCCCACAAATGCAGCAAACTGCTAGGTGTGAGGCATCATGAAAGAGCACAACTCGGTTGAAACTTTATTAAGTAGCCAAACGGACAAAGGTCCTGATGGGCTCTCACTACTCGAATCCACTCTCCTAAGTTTTTGCAGACCTGGGTTATGGTCCCACTCAAAACATGTAATCACAAGGTATAAGTGTAGTGTGTGTTAAGGGCATACCACTTAAAGCTACCCAACACATATCACCCCACCTGCAAATGAAAGCCCAGAACAGTCCAGACAATAGCATGTTGGCTACCCTAGGGTTCAATATCAATCCAATATAAACTAGCCTAGGGTGCCAACAACAATGCACTTCTTACCTTAAGAAAGGGAGCTGAGAAGAGAGGAACATGGTAAGAGAGGGGGAAATGCATGAGCTTACCTTAAGAAAGGTAGCAAAGAAGGAGGGATCATGGGGATTGGAAGAATGCATGGGCATAAGCAATAAAAGAAAAGGAGTAGAAGAGGAGATAGGGAACAAACATAGAAGAAGACAAATGCATATGCCTACAATCAACGATAAGAAAGAAAGGAAAAAAAAGAATGAAGGCAAACAAGGTATTAGTCAAATCAACAATACATTAAACCACACATTTTAATTAGTTAGGCTTGACCCACTTAAAAAGGAAAGTCCCCAGTGAAGTCGCCAGCTGTTGCACCCCGAAAAATCCGGTTTGGGTTTCTCGATGTACAACGTGGAAAAATTTTGAAGCCGCCACCAATATTTTAATTTTAGACCAAAACATTGAAAAAAGGTCTTTTGAACAAGACGGATGGTCTTTTGAAAACTAGAGATATAGGTTCGGGGGTCGATTACGTGTGAGGAAGGTACTAGCATCACTTTGCGTCCTTTCTACCAAAGGGAACCTCTAACTAAATGTGTGGTTTTAACGTTTGATTTGAAAAATACCTAGATTTGCCTATTTATTTCTTGTTTGAAGATGAATGGGAAAACTTAATGAAAATTTTTATTTTTGGCGCTTGACGAGAGTTGGCCTCTCGCTCCTACCTATCTCCTGGTGCGATGGAGAATTCAAAGCTACGTAGTTCTTGGTTGTCATGAAAAGGTTTTTGTTTTTATCTTTTTAGTGAGTTTTGAAATAGGGCGAGTATTCAAATGAATGATTAAACTAACAAAGGTTATGGGTAATCACCGCTAAGTACTCTTGAAAAATGGGAGTCACCGCCACTAGTCGGGCGAACAAAGGTTACGATTGGCCGTTAGTAGCGACTTCGTTTTTAGTTGATCTTTTGAAAATGGTTTTCGAAAGAGATTAATTGGCACGAATGATCAAACTAACCAAAGTTATGGGTGACCATCGCTTATTGTTCTTTGGAAAACGACATTGCCACCAATGGCTAGACGAACAAAGGTTCTGATTAGCCACTAGCAACAATGGGTTTAAAAATGATTCTTTTTTGTTATGAAAAATGCGAATGTTTATGGTTGCGAAAAGGATTTTTTTTATTTGTTGCGTTTGACGAGAACATGGCTCGCTCCTACGTATCCCAAATGGGAATCGTAGCGACGTAGTTCTAATTTGAAGATGAAAATGTTTTTGAAAGAGTTTTGGAGAGGGGGAGAGCTTTCATAATGACCAAGCAAGCAAAGGCTTTGACTGATCATTACTAATAACTCTTGATAGCGTTCATGACAATCAAACAAGCCAAAGCTTTGGGTGATAGTCACTAATAACTTGCATTAATTAGAAAAGAGTTTGAAAGATTTTTGGGAAAAGGGTGAAGTTATTATCAATGATTGACTACAAAATTCAAACACATTCAATAATCAAGTAATCATGCATATGTCAAACATTAACTAAGACTAAACATGCCGATACAATCAAAGATTCAATTGTCAAGGATGCAAGGTGAATTTCTCAAAACAAATTTGTGTGTGAGGAGGAGTGCATTTACCCTAATGACTCTATGCTACAACAAGCAAGTAGGCTTACGTCTTCATTAGGAGGTCATACACATGGAGGGAATGGCACACAATTAAATCAAGACAATTTAAGTAGCATCAAAAACAAGTAAACAATTGATCATAGGCATAGAATGATCTTAATTAAACTAATGACATGTGAGCAACGATTTCTTAATAACATGAACAAAGAGGAATTGCATCATGGCTAAGGTAAGCCTATCCTTTGCAAGACCTCACGAACCCTAAACCCTAAACATACAATCTCATTTATTATTCACTAAGAAATTAAAAGGGAAGGTTGAATCATTGAAGATCATCTTCACCACTTAAAACATGATGCACTAGGCATAAGTGGGAATCATATGATTTATCATCAACAATGGGCAATAATAAAACTAGAATACAAAAGCAAGTAATAAACACTAAAACCAAGTTGAATCACATAGAGCAATCTTCTCACTTTGAGAAAAGTGCACTAGGCACTAGTGAGAATCAACTTGCCTATCATCAACGACTAACAGTAAGCAAACTAAAACAAGATTTGAAATAAACACAAAAACTAGGTTGAATCACATAGAGCAATCCTCTCACTTTGAGAAAAGTGCACTAGGCACTAGTGAGAATCAACTTGCCTATCATCAACAACTAACAATAACTAAAGTAAAACAAGAACACATAAACAAAGTTGAGTCCTTTCTAGCAATCTTCACCACCTAGATTAAGGTGCACTTGGCACTAGTGGGAATCATATTGCTAGATCATCAACCAACAACAAAAATAACATTTAACACTAAAATGAAATACTAGCACCAATATTAAACATCATCAAGCAAAGAACAACAATAAACTCAACTTGAAAATATTTTAATCATAAGTGTGCGAACCAAAGGAAACATAGGTCCACATTTTATAAAAAAAACACAGGCTGTAATAAAAAATATGGGGGGTGTTATTAGCAATCAGATAAAAAAAAACTTAAAAAAACAAGAGGGAAGCTCTTTTACGTATGTGACCCAACATTGAAACAAAAAAATAAAAACTTAAACTTAACCCCTCCCCTGCGCCGTTCCATTTTATTTTACCAGAGAGGGAAAAACTGGAGAGAGAGAGTACCGCGAGAGAGAGAGGGAAAACGAAGGTAGAACGGTGAGAGAGGAAGCTCGACGGAGAGAGTGACGGCAAGGGAAGAGTTCACCGGCGAGATAGAGACGGCGAGGACGGTGGCTGCAACGAAGGCGATGGCTCGCGGTGGTGACGGCGGTGGCGCGCGACAGTGTGGTGGTGAGAGAAGGGTGGTGGTCTTTGTTGCAGTTGTGGTTCTTGTGTGGTGGTTTTGAGGTTGTTCTGATTCTGTGTTTGTGTTGTTGTTCCCCCTCTTACTCTGTGTTCTGGTTCTGGTTTTGGTTCTGTGTTTGTGTTGCTGTTCCCCCATTGCTCTGTGTTTTGATTCTGTGTTTGTGTTTGTTGTGTTTTGTTTTGTGTTTTTTTTTGTTCCCAGTTTGTGCTTTCATTTCCAGTGTCTCTCCTTCTCACTATTCACTCTATTTATAGTCCAACAATTGTGGTGTAAGTGTGGGTGAGATGCAGCTGGGTAAAACTCATAGGTGACCATAAACAACAAGAGCAAACTGATGAAGCAGAGGCAGCAGGAAGGATAAGCAGCAAGGACATGTTCTTGCCCAAAATGTAAAAGGGCCAAAGAGACAAGGTGAAAGAGCTTGAGCTTGAGGTTGCAGCTCAAAATAGCTTCTAGCAACGTCTCTCTGTTCAACGCCCAAACTTTGTTAATTTTTTTTGTTTGACTTTTTCTCTCTTTCTTTTTTTTGATGTGTAACATGTAATTTTGTATTATAATAAAAAAAAGATTTAGACAAGCTTAACTATTTGAGTGTATAAAGATAACAGCTAATAAGATAAACACGCGTACACGACGAGACACGAGCGCGCGCGTGCGACAAGAATCCCAACGCGCACACGATTAGAAACGACACGCGCACGCGATGAGAATAAGAGATGCTAGATTGATAACGAATGCCACTTGCACGCATTTGTGCAGTTGAAACCTACACAACGAGACACATATTTTGGGGTTTTCTGGAAACGAGAAAAATGCTCGTTAAAATTGGGTGTTTACAAAAATACAATTTTATGCCGGACAAAATTGGGGTATGACAAATACATTAGATGATAATCATATGTATTTTCATCGGTTTCAGTTTCGTTTTAGTACTTTGTTTGAATAAGTTTATATTAATTTTCCTTCATTTAATTATTACAAAACATTATAAGACAGGAAACAAAATCTTTTCTTGGACAAAACCCCACATCCCATTTGAAATTATAATATATAATTATATTATATATATAAATCTAAATTTAATTTTCTAATATTATATAAATATTTAAAATAGTTGAAGTAATTCCCTTTCGGTGTCTAAACAAAAATGAATTTCGACCCTAAATTATACTAGTATATATATATATATATATATATATATATATATATATATATTATATACAAATGAAAATGAAACAAGGAGCTTCAAATCTAATTTGTCACTCAATTAGGCTATCCACCTAGGATTTGCAAAAAATAAGGCCACCTAATCAAATTTTTAATTACATGTCATATACACATGTGTCATGTCATTCCATTTTATTAGGTGTTAATTAAAAAAATCACAATTAAATTTATTTATTAGTCATTGCCTAATTTGACAACAATCTTACACAAGAAGTAATTCAAGTAAATGCATTTATTTGTATCACCATCAAAACAAAAACAAAAATGCAAACATTATGTGCTGTAAAAAAAACTCAAACACCATGTGAGTTACAGTCACAAATAATAAAAAAATTAGAAATCTGTTATACACCTCTATTTATTCAATTAATTGAATAATTACTACAAGAAAAAGTAAATAAAAATTCAAGTTGCATACACCGAATTACATGAGCTCATCACCGTATAATGTTCAAATCATTATTCCTTATTGAATACAATTATTACATTTAAATAAACCTATTTAAAGCAATTAAATTATATTGATTAATTTTTTCTATGTTTTTTCACCACCAGATAAAAATCCCATAATACAATATTCAGTGTCAAAATTCACATATAAAATCATGACAAAATTCAATGGGAAAAAATACATCTTTTATTATTCAGATAGTTGAATAAATATTTAATACAAAAAATAAATATTAACAGGATTAAACATATCTAAAACGAAATTGGAATATTTTTATGTCATTGAATATTTTGGTCTAATGCTTCAGTCAATTAATTTTTTAGTATAATACAAAAATTCAGTTTTGAAATTCGAATCAGTATTAATAAATTGAAATTTTAAAATTCAAAATTCAAATTATTGAAACCATTAAACCATTAAATACAGACCAGTAATCATATTAAATATATCTCTTACAAATTGGGAAGTTTTTGGTGGCAATGATTAAGAGACTTAATACAATTTCCATATTTATGATTGGAATTAATTTAGTTTTCAAATTTCTTATTAAAAGCTCTAATTTTTCCACTCTTCTATTTTTGTTGCATTTCTATTTCTATTCCCTTTCTTTTGAGTTTGTCATAGTCACTTGAGAGATTAACAATTGTATTCTTTTTTATTTGTGGCTGATGTTGCAGGAAACACCATACTTGTGGGAGGAGATAAGGTGTTTTTTAACTTCCAGTTTTAAGTTATTACGATATATTTTTTATTTGTTTTTTAAGTTCCAGCTTTTCTATTTTTATAGTTTTCTTATTTTTATTTGTTCACTTTATCTGTTATTCCTTTTTTTTAATATCTTTTATTTGATATTCTTTATTTGTAGCTTTTGTTATTTTACATATCGATCGAAATTTATTCAATTAAGTTTTGTCACTAGGTATACAATTTTGCAATGGATCTTATATATTTGGTCACTTTGTGAGTATTTTTGAAGTTGCTCTCTCTCAAGTGTTGTCGTGTGGATGGGATGGATTATTTTTTTGGACTCATGCCAAAAGCAGGATCATATATCAAATGGAAAAACAGTTTTGGTTCTTTTGAACCAAGATTTCACAAACACACACAAGACATTATTTCATTCACTTTTCTTTATTTCTTCTACTGTTTGCAGAGACCGTACACTACAAGAAAATCGGTGGTTTGCCACGGACATTCCCGTGGCAAATGTACAAATTCCCGTCGCAAATATGAATTTGCCACAGATTTGCGACGGACAAATTTTGGTGGCAAAAGCGCTCGTCGCAAACGCTTTGCCACGGATTTTCCGTGGCAAATGTTTCCGTCGCAAATCCGTGGCAAATTTTTCCGTCGCAAATCCGTGGCAAATTTTTCTGTCGCAAATCCGTGGCAAATTTTTTAAAAAAAATTAAATGATGCCTCCAAATTCTATTTAATAGTGATATCTATACAGAACACATAAATGCTCCAACATCAAATTTAATAAACTTATATAAAGCAAAACATAATAACCACAATAATAAATGAGTACAATCCATGTGCAAAACATTTAATTACTAATTGTCTTCTACTAACAAACATTAGTAGAAACTAACTAAAGATGCAATGCTCCACTACAAACTAACAAAATAATATACAAAATAACTAAAGACAAAATAATAGAATGGAAACAAACTAACTAAAGATGCAATGCTCCACTGCATTCAATGTGCCATCCTGGCCTTCCAGGACCCCAAGGACTATACCAGCAGCCTGCAATTACAAAAGTTGAAGTAACAAAACCCCAAGACGGTGGGTGGAGTATGTCAAACACACAAATATTACACAAAATAAGAAATCATACGAATTAGTAAGCTTGGCAATTTCGATAGCTCGGTGGAAGATTTGCCCACGAGAGTGAATTATTGTTCATGTGGACTGTTCCATTGTGGGAAAAAGAGACATTAACAACAATGCAGTTGTAAACAATTACTCCTATAAATAATATTATTAATACTGAATAAAATAGTTAATTCACAGATCATATACATACCACAGTAACATAACAACAATGCAAATTGTAAACAATACTAGAAGCACACAAAAGATCTAAAAGCTCAAGCTTTTCACCAACCAAAGTTATAAACGTAGTTAAGACATAAATTGCTTGTAGATACAAGACTTTAACATAGACAACTTGTCATGGCAAGGACTATAAACTTATATACATATATATACTTATTATTCAATAATTCAATTGATTACTAAGAGCAAGAACAAAGACATAACAAGAGACCATTGAAAATGAATGCCATTTGTTGCTGCACCCTGATGTGAACCCATCCAGTTCTCCAAACATCAGCAAGTATTTAACTAAAATCAAGTTTAAGAAAATAGTAAAAACCACAAACATCAGCAAACATCACAGTGATGATTCTTTTCCTTGCCTAATAGTTTTTGAACTTCAAAGGAGTTAGTAAAAGTGTCACATTAATGTGCCCCAATAGATAGCTTTTGTTTGCTACAAAGTACAAACAAGGAAACAAATAAAGGACAAATTTCAATAGCAAATAAAAAATGACTTGTCAATTACCAAAAGCTAGTATGAAAAGATCATATCCTCTAAGAAGACAAAGAAAACCAAAACAAAAATAACTACACATTTCAACCAACAAAACATCTAAAACTAGCTTATACTTCTAATGCAACAGTATCACAATATAGAAACAAAGCACTCCAAATTAACTTATCTTATTATTATGTCTCAATGATGAGAATTAGTTTGCTTCACCTAATAAGTTACTTTTGGAATGATGGAAAGTAACTGATCCTGCAGCATTTGAGCCAAGTCTTGCTCATGTTGGTTTCAAGCCACTCAAGGAGAGCCTTCTCACTCTTGCAATACTCTCAACATAGAAAATTGATGACCATCTGATTCCCAGTACCTATTCAAAAGCATAAACACACTTCGCATCACAAATTATCAAATTAATTGGATAAATGACGTTATGGAAACGATAACAGAAGAATGAAGGGAATGTGAACCTTGAATATAAATGCAATGGCACAAAGAGGAATGCAAGTTCCAGGTCCATTGCAATCATCCTTAATCTGTATAATATGGATCAAGCCATAATTATAATAAGCATGCATCATTTAAAACAGGAGTAGAAAATTAATATGTTGATATCAAATTGCACCACAAAGGATGGCAGTATATGCCTAGTTGCCTACCAAAAGGTTCTGCTGATTTGGATTGAGTAAATTCCTAATTTGATCATTGTATATCTGTTTCAAAACACAGGGTAAAAAAAGAAGAAAGAAAGAAGCACATTAGCAACAAAGTTAAAGAAAAAAAGGAATAACTTATTCATTCATTCTAACACTAAATTCAATGAATTTCCAATTACCCTCTATTCATATCATGTAAAATCATTAAAAATCTAAAACACAAAGCACAATTACACAGTGAAACATCCAGTAACTCACATAGGTCATTCACCTTCTCTAATGCATACCAAGCACCTTCTCACAGAAACTCATTCTTTTCTTTTGACAGAACAACAATTCATTCTTATAACTGTCAAAAATCTGATATGGATTTATTTTAGTGATGTTCTCTTTTAAAACATAACAAAACTGGTATTGTATATGTATCAAGGATGACACCGTTGCTTAGCATAATTTTAGTTGCCTACTTGTATATTCTATGCTATCCGTTGGGTCATTGATCTTTGAATCAATGATCTTTGATTTTAGTACAAAGCACATAGTTTAGCAAGTAGCATAGCACATAGTTCAGCAATGATGGCTCTTCCACTGCCTGGACCACACACCTTTTTTAATTCCATCCTCATGTATTGATACTCTAATAGCTAATTATATGAGCTGAGTTTTCTTAACCAATCTTAGTATTTTTTTTAATTGTAGGTTATAGATATTCATGTAATATATGAAATACTTACAGGCATATGAATATGCGATTCATAAGTAAAATAACTTACCGAAAGAAGATCAACACCAAAGAGTTCGAGCGTAGGGAACTCTCCTCTAGGTTCTACAAAATTCAATAGTTCGATACAAGGATTATTAGCTTACCCAAAATTTCAAACAAAAAATTTATACTCGTCTATCACTTTTGTCCTTATGCAAGAAATTTTAAAGACAAAATTGATACATGAAAATAAACTTTAATGCATATTTAATAGGTTTTAAAGATTCAAGAACTAATATAGGAGGAAAGATATACTTTAAGGAGTAAATCAAACAAGAAAAAAAACCACATAAACTCAAATACCTTGGGCTTCATTGAAGGGTCGAGTACTTCCACAAAGTTGCATATTTTAGACAGTCCGTGCCACGTTTCTTACATTTGGGGTACCAAGCAAGCTTTGCATATAAAATGTTCAATTGATAAATTAAGTTTGTATCATACGCGTAGAGAAATCATACGAATTGTTGCAATTTTTTGTAAAAATACCTAAACATCTGAGCCAATATAGTGGCTTGATGTTCACCATTGAAAAGAGGCTTGAGTTTAACCATCTCGGCAAACATACAACCCACGGACCAAATATCAAGCTGCGGTTGAGTAGTTGGTGGAGCCTAACAAAAGTTCAGCGGTATTTGTATAACAAGGTCTACTACCCAACCGAAAAATAGTAAATAAATAAAAGTCGATAAACAACACAATCTAAAGAAAATTTATTGAAAGAAAGTTTCATACATTGCGAGTATGATGAAAGAGGAGATTCGAATGTTCTAGATGCAAAGAAAGCCACTTAGCTTCACTTCATGGCCATTGGGAGTGCTTGAGTCGAGAATGTTGTGAGGTCTCAAGTCTCTGTGAACAACTTTCATGAATGACATTATTCAACTCGAGAAAGAATTTGATGCAAATAGTTACGCAATAGGTTAGAGTGAAGTGGCAAAGTTATTTGGTATAATGAAATGGCAAAGTTCAAGCAACTCCTTAAAATTAAGGTTTAATAAACCCATTATCTTTGAAGTAGATGGAAACAATAGTTCCCAAAACATCACTTACTTTTTGCGGGATTACAAAGCTCACCATCAATGGATTGTAGATGAGTTTATGAAGACTCATGGTTTCATGCTCAAAAACAAGATGCACGTCATTCGATTGCCCACTACTTCCAACAACACGATAATAACAACAAACATAATAATGAATAATTAAGTTCTATAAACATTGCACATAAGCGGGGCATCCTCTTTTAATTTCTATAGATTAAACCATCATGGAGTCATGAACATTTGTGTATCTTATATATGTGTAAAAGACAAAAATTTACATATAAAAAATACAAAAATACGGCAATCTAATTAGTTGTGTGATTTGTTAATATTTCTATATTGAAGATGCAAATATGCAATGTAAATGACCAAAAGAATAAGCTTCAAGAAAACCATTCAAAATTGAACGCCGAAATGGACCAAGGTCTCACAATCGCAATAACTGAAGTATTCAATTCACAGACTTGAAATATACACAACAAAAATCCCATAATCTCACATTACTCATCAGAGGATCCAATTTGCACAAGATGACAAGTCTTACCTAAGGTATTCAAGAATGCCATGAACATCAACCTACAGTACTAATATAAACATCTAACCTGAGAGATTAAATTTACCTAAGGAATTTAATCTGAGAATTTAATCTGATTGAATGAAATTTCTTCATAACATAAAAACAGAAACCCTAAATTAAACGAAAATACCTGTGAAACATTGGAAGAGTGTTAATGCTTAACCTTTTAAAGATGAAAAGTAGAAGAGGAAGTCAGATTTTTTTCCTGTTTTCTTCAACCCAAAAAAAAAACCTAACTTCGATTCCAGAAATTCAGAGTGAAAAAAAAAAAACCTTAGCTTTGTCTCTTCTTTTTCAATCCTTACCTTTAAGAAGAAGAATAGAGGAGGCGCTAAGAGAAGAAGAAGGAGAGAAAGACTCGGAGTTCTTTTGATGTTTGATCTTGTTGAGATAGGGAGAAGAAGAAGGAAAATGATGGAGTGGTGGACGGATTTAGGGGTTCCGGCGCGGTGGTGCAGTGGAGGTTGAGGGAGGCACGGGGGTGAGGTGAGGAGAGTGAGAGTGTTAGGGTTTAGGGGTCATGTGAGAGTGAGAGTGAGAGGGAGAGGGAGAGGGAGAGTGAAAGGTCAAATGAGAGTGAGAGTGAAAGAAAGGGTCGTGTAGACTCCCTTTTCTAAATTCTGATTCAAACATTTGCCACGGGTTTGCCACGGAATTTCCGTGGCAAATTATCAACGTCTGTGGCAAATTATCAAAGTCCGTGGCAAATCCTTACCAAACTTACGAGCACTTTTTCATTCTGATTCGTGGCAAGTCCATATAAAATCAATCGCAAATTGGCGACGGAATCAGGTTGTGGCAATAGTTTGTGGCAAATCAGGCTTATTCTTGTAGTGGTAGGTGTTGGAGGAAGCTTGATGAGACTCGCTACAAGGGACACAATGACAGAGAGCCATTAGGAAAAGTTATGTATAATATATTTTACTACCTGCTTCTTCTGAATAGTTGGTTAGGAAAACTTATGTCAATTGTTTGCATTTTTGGTTGTTAATTTTCAATCATAATAATAGAATTGTATAATCTTGGTGGAAACTAAACAAATTATCTAAAGATTTGTTGTTTAGAACTAGACTAGAGTGTTGAATTTAGCTAAGCATATCAAAGATTGTTGAATTTAGTTTGTAGTGAAAAGAGAGTTGTAATTCAAGATTGTATGCTCTATTTTATATGTTTGTTCTTGAGTTTTAAATGAGATGATTTTTATGCATAAATATGTGTGATTGTTAACACCTCTTTGGCCCCTTTGAATATTTGAGAAATCTAAACTTTAGAGTGGATTATTTAGTGTGCTTGAAGCTAGGAAACAATGTGGTTGATGTTGACAAAGTATTATAAGTATAATGAATTGTCTTAATATTGTCAAATTTATATAGTGAAAATACTTTCATTGCAATTAAAATCGTTTTTCATCGACATAATATTCAAATGTTTCTCTATGAGTCCTTTATGCAAAATTCATTAAGTAGATGAATAACTAAAAATAACATGCGTTTACAATTAACAAATTAACATCAATTTATATAACCACTATGGCACTTCATGCTAGAACTTTTGGCTAAGTCATCTTTATATATATATATATATATATATATATATATATATATATATAGGGATGTATATTATGAGAGGAAGTTTATTGTGAGAGATAAGAGGATTAAATATTAACTGTAGGATGTTGTTAGATTGATTGTCTTTTTTAAAATATCACGTGACCTGTCCTCTCTCCAATTTACTCCTTATTTTTTGCCTTCTCTCCCGTGCCATTGTTCTCTCTTTCCCTCTCTTTTTTCCTTGTTTATCTTGTCGACCAACACCTCTGCATCACCAAAGGATTCCTTTTTGTGTGGCACAAATCTATCTTTAATCTGTCTTCATCAAGTACTCTGATGGTTAGAAGAATTCCATCATAAGGAGCAAACCCATTTTTTGACACTCGTTCAACCCCTCACTTCCTTGATTTCCTTTGACACGTTTGGTATTTGATTACCAGGGATCTTTTTATTGTTCTTGTTCTCGTTATTGTCATTGGCTTTTATAGATTTATTCTTTAAACTTTAAAGTAAAGCAAAGTGATAGCACAGAGATCATTATGACCATAATGATGAACCCAACTACAATTGCAATAATTTTCCAAACCTTAATACCAAAAATGGGAGTCTTCTTGAATAACTCTCAAATCCGTGATCTTGAAAACAAGTCAAACAACAAAAGGTCAGATCCTTTTGAGACCCCAAATCTAAAAAATTGTCAGCAAAAGCAAGAACTTGTATTTAGGTGGAAAATGTGAGTGATGATAAACTGGGAAGCAACTATCTCCTAGAAAACAAAAGCTACAGAGAAGGTGCGTGATGATCAAATAAAGAGGAAGAGAGAGAGATAACAATAACAATAATGGGCACCCGAAATAAGGCAAAAAATAAGGAGCAAATTGGAGAGAGAGGATAGGTCACGTGATACTTTAAAAAAGGCAATCAATCTAATTGCATCCTACGGTTAATTTTTATTCCTCTCATCTCTCACTATAAACTTCCTCTCATAATATATATCCCTATATATATATATATATATATATATATATATATATATATATATATATATATATATATATATATATATATATATATCTTTATTATATTTAAATAAGAGTTTTTCAAAAAAGCCATGTCACAACGCAATAAAGCCACGCTGTCAATGAAAAAAGCCACGCAAGCAATAAAAAAATCACTGTCGTTGGATCATTCGGTGGGATTTCGGGTAGAGCAAATCAACGGCTTACAAAAAAGGGGATTTCGGTAGTTGTTGAATAATTGATGAACAGACAAGAGAACACAGTCAATAATTAGCATTAAACTTTTCGGTCAAACCTTCAACGGTTACAAAAATTTTACAGCCGTCGATCACCGATTTGCAGTTGATCCAATGGATATGATTTAGCTGTTTTTTCATTGCTGTTTTTTGATTGCTGTTTTAATTGCTGTTTTTTAATGGATTCGGAATTTTAAAATAGCCCAACGGTATTTATTAGAGAGCTTAAATGGGATAGAAGGTTTAAAAAAAATGGAAGGAATTTTAAAATGTAATAATTAGTCATAAAGGTATTGTCATAAAGGTAATAATCAGTCATATTCTGGCAAGGGACATAATTAGTCAACACAATCCCATCCCTGACACAATCTGAGATTTGGATGTTGAAAGAGTCTCCATATTTCCATATACGATTAATACAGATGCATACTCCTCTCTCCCTATTCGCTTTCTTTTTTTTTCTTTGACCTTCAGCAACTGCATTATGGATGATACTACTTAATTTTAGCTTATCAGTTGTAACTCCTACAAATACGATACATACTCCTCTCTCCCCATTTCCAGATACGATTTAATTTTTTTTTGATTGAAAACGTTACTACTTAATTTTAGCTTAATCAATTGTTACTCCTACAAAAAATAAATTCAAAGATGATACAGCAGGATCAAACCAAAATCTCTATCATCACAACCTCCAACATTTTTTCTATTGAGGTGTTGCATTTCAATGGTTTCTATGAACAGAAAATATGCTCAAATTGCGAAAGAGAAATGTGCTCATATCGACGATGTTTAGGAGGTGAGTATCATTTATATAAGCTTTATGGTAATCAATGGCAAAGGCTTTATACAATGTGTTGTGTTCATAGAAGCTTATGATTTGTTTGATTTTTTTAAAGATGTGATTTTTATTGTGCTTTAAACCTAATAATTGTTTCTTTTCAACCAGAGATGTACCGATGCATATTTGGATTTGAAGGGCATGGAGATTAAGGTATTCTGAGCTGCTGCATTTTCTTATTTTTGGCTCACTCATTGTGTTTATTTTTACAATTTTCAAGGATATACTGAGGTGCTTTTATGTTTCTTCTTCTTTAGGTTTCTTTTTTCCCTTTTCATTTTGGCTTAAACTATTAATTTTATTTTACATATTCTGATTTGGTTCTTTTATATCCTAAGATGATTTATCAGTGCTTATAATTTTTTAGGTGAACTACAGGTACAAAAACACAATTGATTTCTTTGTCAACACTTTGTCAAATGAGGTTTGCCTTTGTAAACTTTTTCTTTACGCGAGTTTCTCATTGTTGAACACTTTAAAATCTTGAATCTTATGTTTGAAATTTGCACACCCCTTTTTCAGTTTCAAAACTTTGATACATTTTGATCGTGCTCTGACTTTGATGACATTGTTTGAAATTTCCCAAGGCCAGGTTCTTCAATGCAAGTTGAGAGCTTTCGATGATTTCCCTTCTCCATTTCATTCAACTTCTTTCATTATTTTCACTTGAATAGAGAATTGTATAATGTAACTGTTTATTAAAACACGAAAAAATTCTTTTCAACCTCTTTTGGCAGTGGAGAGGGATATGAGGAGATATGTTTTTGTCACAATGAAGTGCAATATGGTAATATAATGATAAAGGCTAAATTACTGTTTTGGTCCTTTATCTTTGGCCTCGATTTCATTTTGGTCCTTTATCTTTTTTTTTCTCGTTTTGGTTTTTTATGTTTCAGTTTTGTGTCAATTTGGTCCTTTTTTGTAATTTTCCATCCACCACCTTATGAGACGCCACGCCGCGGCGATTAATCTGGCGACGTGGCGTCTTAGTTGTCAGGCTGACTAAGATTCATTAAATGATGTGGCACTTTTTTTGTGAAAATAAAAAATAAATTAATAAAAACCAAATTGTTCATCTTTCTTTTTTGCTAGACGTGAACAATTTTGTGCCCTTTTCTTACCATTAATAAAACTCCCCAGATTGAAAAACCCATCAACTTTTTTTCGATTATGAACAATTTGCGGGAGAAAAACCCCGAGTTGTCATGCTTCCATATCTAATCACCATCATCTTCTTAAAAGAAAAACCCCGCATTGAATCGATAATTTGCGGGAGAAGAAAAAAACCCAAAACAGGAGAAGAAAATTTGGTTGCTGCCTTTGTTCTTCTCATCTCATCCCCAAGTTCAAGAACGAAATGAAAAGAAACGAAATAAACCCAATTCGAACGCGATTTGCAAGCTCAGATCTATGTTTTGGGTATAAGTTTGAAAGCGATTTTAAGCTCAGATTTAAGATTTTCGTTTCTGTTTTGGGTACCATCTACGATTTTTATTTATGTTTCTAAGCTCAGATCTACGATTTTCGTTTATGTTTCTGGGTATCAATTTATGTTTCTGGGTATTGATAACTCTATTTTATATAGAGTATTTCATATGTTTAAACTTAGTATTTGCTCTCTTTCAAGTAATAATAAAGAATTTATATAGTATTTTATGTGATATATGATATCTTGAGTGATTTAAATGGTTATAGTTATTATTAGGCCATTTTGGATATGTTGTGGTATGTTTGATGTTTTTGTTCAGTGCAGTCTCAATGCTAACCGCATCAATGCTCTGCCGATCCTGCATCAAAAATCGCACTACTTGGTGAATAAGCGACTGTTTCATATGCACCCACATGCAAAGTGATGACCTCTGCACTGTTCTCTGATGCCATCCCACCTTGTATAGTAGGCGCCTACCATTCACACATAGCTATAAGCATAGCTTTGAAGAGTCACCAACATAGGGACACTTGTTCTATCACCATGGAACTGCCCTATGTGATTAAGTCAAAGATTTCAACATGGATAAAACTCGAAAGCAACTACAACTATGATCCACTCAAGATGACTTCAACATGAAGGAAGGAAGCACCTCACTTGAAGGCTATAAAAGGACCTCACATCTTCATTTGGAAATATATCACAATCCATAAGTTAGATCAAAATTTCAATATACATAGTTAGTTTTTATAATTTTAGAGGAAGAGGAAGGAATTCATAATTCCTCCTTAACTCATTTTCATAGTGTTTGTATAGTGCTAAGGAGTAATGCTAGTGCATTGCTAGAAGACTTCATACAAAGGTTTTCAACATTTGTAACTTTACTCTTGTTGTTTCTCTTTTGTGATTTCTATATATATAAACATGGTCTATTCAGGTTTATATATATCTTGCAATGTCTCTTGTTAGCTAAACCTTTCTTAGTTGGAATGTTCTAATCATTTAATGAGCTTTTAAGTAAGTATGATGTATGTATGTATGTTTGTACTTTAGTTCTTGCTTGATAATCTTTTCAAAACTTATTTTGAACTTGATCACTTAGAATAAGTAGATTTGTAAATGACCGGACATGGCTTACAATTAAGAACTCAAGAACTAATATGGGTGAGTGTTTTACATAAAGAAAACTTTGTGAAAACCATGCTAAGTCCTAGACATAGGATAGTATAGTCCATAGGATAATTGTGGGTACTTAAAATACAAGAGTGAATTCACTTAAGCAAAGTGAATACTTGTTAGGAGGCAAGATTGGCACTAACACCCCTTTCTTTCTTGCATAGAACAAGGATCATAAGAGCTGGTAATGATACTCAAGAAAGTGACCGAAAGGCACATAACTAATGCAACGACATTGATGCAAATTGCATCACATACTGCATCATACACTTATAAGTAAATTACTTGATGAAGACATTCCAACTAGCTTTTCTCTTTTACACTATCAACATTTTTACTTTGCTTTCTTTCTAACTTAGTTGTGATCATCAAACAAAATCCAAAATTATTTTGTTACTTAGTGACTTTACACTTTATTACTTTATATTATTTTAAAAGTGAGTTTTTCAATATCTGTGGGTTCGATCTTTTTACTACTTGTTTTTGGACAGTGTATACTTGCACTCAAGTGTATGTGGCATTTCCACACACCAAGTTTTTGGCGCCGTTGCGGGATTGAAGTAAATTCTTTTAAAATTCGATATTAAGTAATTTAGTGTTGTATATAAATTCTGGTTTTAAAGTTTCACAACCAAAGTACATGGTACTTAGTATATGTCTGAAACTGAAAGCAGAACTCCAGAATATAGTTTAGATTTAGAAATAGAAAGAAAATTCAGGAGATTGCTAAGACTCCAAAAGCAAAATCAACAAGCTAGCAACATGTCATTCAGTGAAGAACAAAGCTCAAGGCCACACTCAGTGAGAGGAGGCCACAGTTCCTGACATGCTCTTGAAGAAGAAGTTCATAGAGAAAATCTCATCCACATGGATCACATACGTATGATTAATGATAGAGATAGACCTATGAGGATTATGCTCGATTTGATCATCAAAACATGCAAACTAGTATAAACAGACCTCATATTGATGCCATGCATTTTGAATTTAAGCCTATGATGTTTCAAATGCTTCAAACTATTGGTCAATTTTTGGAGGATCTCCTCATGAAGATCCTCATTTGCATTTAAGGCAATTTCTAGAAGTATGTAGTAATTTTATTTTACCCGGTGTCAGTGAAAATGCATTTAGATTAAGGTTATTTCCATATTCTTTGAAAGATAGAGCCAAGGCTTGGCTAAATTCTTTAGAGCCTAACTCTATTCATTCATGGAATGAAATGGCTGAAAAATTTTTAGGAAAATATTTCCCACCTATCAAAAATGCCAAGTTAAGAAATGATATTACATCTTTTAGACAAAAAGAGTTTGAGTCTTTATTTGAAGCATGGGAAAGATGGAAGGAACTTTTGAGAAAATGTCCTCATCATGGTTTACCTGTTATTATTCAAATGGAAACATTTTATAATGGTTTAGAACCTCAAACCAGAATAATGCTTGATGCATCATCTGGTGGAGTGTTATTAAATCTGTCATACAATGAAGCATGTGAATTAATTGATAGAATAGCAGCTAATAGCTCTAGTTGGCCTACTGAGAGGGTAAGTGCCCAAAAGAAACCATCAGGGGTACATGAAATCAATGATATATCTGCCCTATCTGCTCAAGTAGCCACTCTAGCTAATTTGATGAAAAACTTCACTTCTGGCAATGCTACTGCATCTAATGCAGCTGCATCACCAGAAAGCACTGTTGCAGCAGTAGAACAAGTACCTCCAGGCACACCTAGTTGTGTGTATTGTGGAGGAGGTCACTTGTATGAGGAGTGTTCTAGCAACCCTATCTCTGTAAATTATGTAGGTTATAATAGGAATAACAACCCTTATTCCAACACTTATAATCCTGGTTGGAAAGATCACCCAAATTTTAGATGGAGCAACAATAGTGCACCTGCACCTAGAACTGCTCCAACTACACCAACCAACCCACCAGGATTCCCAGCTCAAAATAACCAAAGAAACTCTCAACCTACCACTGAGAATTCTCTAGAATCCATGCTTAAAGCATTTATAGGTGAATCTAGAACTGCTAGACAAACCCAAGATGCTTCCATTAAGAACTTAGAGAATCAAGTTGGTCAATTAGCCACAGCTCTGTATCAAAGGCCACAAGGTGCCTTACCTTCAAATCTGAGAGCTACTCCCTGCCCAAACCAAAGGAAAAGAGCAGGTTAAGGCTATTTCATTAAGTGTGGTAAGGATCTGGTAGAGTTAATCGAAAGGAAAGTGTAGATAAGGGAGAAAAAACCAAAAATCAAAAAGAAACCAATGCAGAAGCATCTAGAGCTCCTGCATCACAAGAAGTTCAAAGTCCACTACCTAAGTTAGTACCTGAAAAAAGCACATGAGGAGAAGCAGTTTGGTAAATTCCTAGAGGTACTAAAGCAATTACACATCAATGTTCCCTTAGTAGAAGCCCTCCAACAAATGCCAAATTATGCAAAATTTATGAAGGATGTGCTTACTAAGAGAAGAAGATTAGGTGAGTTTGAAACAGATTGCCATGTGAGAAGATTGTAGTTTGCTTATGCAAAATAAGATCCCTAGGAAATTGAAGGATCTAGGTAGTTTTACAATTCCATTTTCAATAGGAAAATCCTATACTGGTAAAGCTTTATGTGATTTAGGTGCAAGCATCAACTTGATGCCTAAATCTATTTTTGACCAGCTTAGAAATAGGAAATGCAAAACCAACCACTTTGTGACACTTCAATTAGCGAGATAGATCAATAGCCTATCCTGAAGGTATCATAGAAGACATCCTAGTCAAGGTAGATAAATTTGTATTCCCACAGATTTTGTTATCCTTGACTTTGATGCAGAATAAGGAAGTGCCTATTATCCTAGGTAGACCATTTTTAGTAATCGGTAAAACCATAATTGATGTGCGAGAAGGGTGAACTCACTATGAGAGTGAATGATCAAGAGATAAAATTCAATGTAATGAATGCTATGAAGTATCCTGCGCAGAGGATACGGGAGAGTGTTCATCCTTATTCTCTCTAGATCAATTGGTAGAAAAACAATTTTACAAGCAGTATGATCACTTAGCCAATGCAGATGCCTTTAGATGCACTTGCATTGCTAGATGATGAAATACTAGAAAAGAGAATCTACCAATAGAAAACTCTTGTAAGGAAGTATGGGCTAGGACTTATGAACCACTCAATCTTGAGGATCCAATTCTCAAGAAGAACTTACCCTCAATAGAACAACCTCCTAAGTTAGAATTGAAGATACTGCCTGAACACCTTAAGTATGCTTTCTTAGGAACAAATGAGACTTTACCTGTTATCATTGCTTCTGATTTAACATCAAAACAGGAGAGTGATCTCATTAGTACTTTAAAGAAGCATACCAAAACTATAGGTTGGCAAATGGCAGATATCAAAGGAATTAGTATTTCTATATGCATGCATAGAGTCATTTTGGAAGAAAATTCCAAAAATAGCATAGAGAGTCAAAGAAGACTAAATCCTATTATGAAAGAGGTTGTGAAAAAGGAAATCATTAAGTTGCTAGATGCTAGCAAAATGTACTATGGTGCACAAGTGGTGAGAGACAAAATCACCACCTATTTGCAAAATCTCTAAGCAAAAAGAGGTAGTCAGGCTGACAAGACTCTTAAAACAAGCGCTTAATGGGAGGCAACCCATTGTTTTTAATTATTTTTTTGTGCAATTTTATGTTTTTAGTTGTTTTGCAGAAATGCAGGAAACTAATGCAGCTGCATCAAATGCACCTGCATTGAGGAAAAACGTGCCCTGCATCAGAATTTTATAAACTTAAAGAAAATTGGTTAAAGTGTGAATCATAAGGCTTCAAGAAGGTTAAAGGAAGGTTAAGCAAGATTAATGACACATTGGTAGCCAAAGAAAGACACATGGCATGATGCATGCGCAGCACGCAATGCTAACGGCTACCTAATAAATCCACTAACTTCCCTCTTCCTGAAACATAAAGCCTTTTGTTATTCACGTTTGCCCCCTTCATTCGCAAATCTCACAATTTCTCTCATCTGAAACACAAACCACTCTTCACATTCTCTTCCCCAAATTTTTCTCAAAACACACAAGCAATCAAAACCTAGAAATTCATAGCAATCACAATGGTGAAGAAACAATCAAAGACAGAATCATCGAGCAAGCAGGCTAGAATTCCTCAGAAGGAAAAGAAAGCCATGCATGCAGGATCATCATCAACAAGGAAAGGCAAAGCCAAGGATTCAACAGCAAGAAATGATGACAATGTTCATCTTTGGAACATGCATCTATTGCCCGAGAGAGGGTATGATCTGAAGAAGGCTAGCCCATCATTCATGTCAACAGTGGCCAATCTCAATTGGTACCACTTCGTGCTACCAAGAGGAGGTTACATTGAAGACATAGTGAGAGAGTTCTATGCTGGAATCACACCACAAGAAGGACCAGAACATTCCTACACTTCCATGGTGAGAGGTAAAATTGTACATTTCCATGCCAAGAAATTAAATGAACATTATATGCTGAAATATAATGGGAATGATTTTGAGAATAGAGTGGCCAAGGCCTTTAAGAAAGAAATGGAAGAAATAAGGAATAGGATTGCTATACTGTGGGCTGTTTTGGGAGAAATTCACACCTAATGAGATTAAGCTTAGAAGTAACTATTTGATAAATGCATTAGGTAATTGGCATTTGTTCATAGCCAATTCAATTCTGCCTACATCACACACATATGCTATGACCAAAGAGAGATTGATCTTGCTAGATACAATTCTCTCTGAGGGAAATGTAGACATAAATGATTGATAGCTAGGGAAATTCTTGCATGCTCAACAAAATCAAAGGGATTTCTGTTTTTCCCTTGTCTTATAACTGAATTATGCATGAAAGAAGGTGTCCCTATAGCTGCTAATGAACAAAGGAAATTTCCCCCTGGTAATTTGAGTGCTGAAGTGAAGGAAAAGTTAAGAAATGTGAGAGGCCACCGCACTGCAATGCAAGAGCATTACATGCGAGCGAGAGGGCTGTATGGAAATTTCGGAATGATCAACATGACTAGCTTCAATTGGTTTTTGACAAGATCTTTGATCTTGTGGGCCAAGTGAATGCCCCTGAATTTCCAACTTGGGTATTGAGAAGTGAAGGAGAAGAAGAAGAAGAGAAAGAAGTTGAAGAAGAAGGAAAAGGTAAGGAGAAGGTAGAGGAACCTAGCACTAAGAAGAGAGTGACTAGGAAGCAATACAAAGTACAGAAGAAGGTTGTGGTAGAACCTGTTGTGGAAGAATTATATGATTCTGAATCTGAAGCTGAGGATGAGGAATTAAAAGAAATGGATAAGGAATTAGAAGAATAAGAGGAGGAAGAGAGTGATGAGGAAATTGATGAACAAGAGGAGGAACATGCTAGAGGAGTGATCTTATAAGAAATTGCTAGGCAAAAATATGCCAAACCCTCAGCATCAACCCAACCATAAACCCCTCATACATCACTAGTTACCAAAACACCCATCATCTCACCTAACCAAGAATCCTCCTCCATTCCAAAATCACCATTACCCTCCCTCAATGATCCACCAGTACTATCACCACCACAAACAACCCCTCCACCACCCTCTCCAAGAAATGAACCACAGAAAACAACTCACACAGAACAACCAACCCCTGTTATGCCAACAGACCAAGCAGTACCTTCTGACCCAAGCAACATTACTTCTAATGTTATTTATGCTCTTGAGAAAGAGATTTTGCAGGAAAGAGAAGAAGAAGGACTCAACAAAGAACAAAAAGGAGAAGAATCATCTGCCAAGGAGCCTCTAGCTCAATCTGTTGAAATGCAGAGTGATGCTCCTGCATCACTTGCTGCTGCATCACAACAGGCAACAACTGTGCATGATGAGGCAACAATCAAAATGGTTCTGGAAGAAATGGCTAAACAAAAGAGGGATGCATTGCACAACACTCAGAAGTTCTTCAAGCAACCTGCAGGAAGGCAGGCAAAATTAACACCAAAGAGGAAGAAATCTGATGCAGTCAAGACTGATGCACCTGCATCAATTCCAGAACAAATTCCTGCAACTACACCAGAAGTAGGAGGTGCATCTGCACCTACAGAAGAAACACCAAGCAAGCCTAAGGAGAAGAAGCAGAAGGTGAAACACACTCCTTCATCCAGGCAAAGCACCAGAATTAGGAGTGGAGCAAAGAAATGAGTATCAATTTAAAGCTTTCACCTACTACTACTAATGCTTGTTTTGTTTTTCTATCTGAACTATTTCCCTGGTTGTACTAATCCCTCTCCCCTGTTTTGAACAAATGATTTGTATTTTTTGAACAAATTGCAGTGAGGACACTGCAACCCCTTAAGTTTGGGGGGGGATTTGCATGTTATGTTTAATTATGTTTATTTCTATCTAATATGTTGTGTGTTTAATTAATATGTTTTATATAGTAAATATATATGTTTTAAGTAGTTTTTAGTTTGTTTAAATATTAGATGTACTTAACAAAGTAGTATCTAAATATTTTAGTAGAAAAGATCAGTTTTTCAAAAATATGGTGAAAGCCCTATGGATGGAATTTTTATGATGAAAAAGCCTTATTTCTCAGAAAAACCAAAATTATTTTTACTTCAACACTTCAAAACTGAGTTTGTGAAAAGAACCTTGCTATTTAAAAGATCAATCTGATGCAAGGGGAATTTTTGGTAAACTTAGGTCAAAACAAAGCTTTACTAAAAAAAAAGAAGAGCTTAAAGAATTAAGTTTGGGGGTGTTTTATGAAAACAAAGGCTGAATTTCAAAAGTAAAAGAGTAAACAATGTAGAAAAAGAATACAAAAAAGTGGACAAAGCCATATCCTGAATCTTTTGAAACTATACCTGTGCCTAAGTACATGAATGCATCTGGAGGTCAAAGACCTGTGCCATGCAGGAATAAATGTATCTGGAGGATAGTTCAATAAACTGAACTTGTGCCAAAGTGCAAAGAAAAAATATATGCATCTGGAGGTCAAAGACCTGTGCCAAAGTGCATTTGCATCTGGAGGTCAGTGAGGAAGGTAATATGAGCTAGAAAAAGAAAAGCATTATCAGTGCAGCTGCATTAATGTAAACTGCACTGAAGAAAAAAGCAAAATGCAGAAAAAAATCAATGCACAAAAACACTTCAAAAGAAGTATTTGCATCTGCTCAAAAGATCCACACAAAAAAAAAAATAGAAAAATGCATTGGCTCAAAAGCTTTGAAAGATTCAATCAAGCCCTTTGATTTTAAAACTCCCCAACACTTGAGAAAATTTTGTGAGTCTAAACTCTCTTTTGAAAAATATTTTGGTGTGACCAAAGATGAACCAATCTTTTCAAAGGCTAGGAAGAAATTTTTCACTTAGTCTTGGAACCAATCTCAACTCAGTGGGTTCACACACACACAAAAGAGTTTGAATAGCTTTGGTAGTTTTGAAGAAATAAAGGCACAAGAAAGATTGTTGAAAAATGAAGTTCATAGGGAACTCCTCATAAAAATCAAAAATCAAGCTGATCTATCTTCTAGAATTTTAGTTTTTATAGTTTGTCTTTGTCATTACTTGCGGACAAGCAATGGTTTAAGTTTGGGGGTGTGATAACTCTATTTTATATAGAGTATTTCATATGTTTAAACTTAGTATTTGCTCTCTTTCAAGTAATAATAAAGAATTTATATAGTATTTTATGTGATATATGATATCTTGAGTGATTTAAATGGTTATAGTTATTATTAGGCCATTTTGGATATATTGTGGTATGTTTGATGTTTTTGTTCAGTGCAGTCTCAATGCTAACTGCATCAATGCTCCTGCACTGATCCTGCATCAAAACTGCACTACTTGGTGAATAAGCAGCCTGTTTCATATGCACCCACATGCAAAGTGATGACCTCCTGCCTGGTTCTCTGATGTCATCCCACCTTGTATAGTAGGCGCCTACCATTCACACATAGCTATAGGCATAGCTTTGAAGAGTCACCAACATAGGGACACTTGTTCTATCACCATGGAACCGCCCTATGTGATTAAGTCAAAGATTTCAACATGGATAAAACTCTGGAAAGCAACTACAGCTATGATCCACTCAAGATGACTTCAACATGAAGGAAGGAAGCACCTCACTTGAAGGCTATAAAAGGACCTCACATCTTCATTTGGAAATATATCACAATCCATAAGTTAGATCAAAATTTCAATATACATAGTTAGTTTTTATATTTTTAGAGGAAGAGGAAGGAATTCATAATTCCTCCTTAACTCATTTTCATAGTGTTTGTATAGTGCTAAGGAGTAATGCTAGTGCATTGCTAGAAGACTTCATACAAAGGTTTTCAACATTTGTAACTTTACTCTTGTTGTTTCTCTTTTGTGATTTCTATATATATAAACATGGTCTATTCAGTTTATATATATCTTGCAATGTCTCTTGTTAGCTAAACCTTTCTTAGTTGGAATGTTCTAATCATTTAATGAGCTTTTAAGTAAGTATGATGTATGTATGTATGTTTGTACTTTAGTTCTTGCTTGATAATCTTTTCAAAACTTATTTTGAACTTGATCACTTAGAATAAGTAGATTTGTAAATGACCAGACATGGCTTACAATTAAGAACTCAAGAACTAATATGGGTGAGTGTTTTACATAAAGAAAACTTTGTGAAAACCATGCTAAGTCCTAGACATAGGATAGTATAGTCCATAGGATAATTGTGGGTACTTAAAATACAAGAGTGAATTCACTTAAGCAAAGTGAATACTTGTTAGGAGGCAAGATTGGCACTAACACCCCTTTCTTTATTGCATAGAACAAGGATCATAAGAGCTGGTAATGATACTCTGAAGAAAGTGACCGAAAGGCACATAGCTAATGCAACAGCATTCGATCTGTTTTGCATCACATACTGCATCATACACTTATAAGTAAATTACTTGATGAAGACATTCCAACTAGCTTTTCCCTTTTACACTATCAACATTTTTACTTTGCTTTCTTTCTAACTTAGTTGTGATCATCAAACAAAATCCAAAATTATTTTGTTACTTAGTGACTTTACACTTTATTACTTTATATTATTTTAAAAGTGAGTTTTTCAATCTCTGTGGGTTCGATCTTTTTACTACTTGTTTTTGGACAGTGTATACTTGCACTCAAGTGTATGTGGCATTTCCACACACCAGGTATCAATTTTGTTTATGGGTTTTGGGTACAATTTGAAGATGAAGAATCACGTCAAAAAAGATGAACAAACAGAAATGGGTTTCTGGGGATTTGGTTTATGGGTTTTGGGTACAATTTGAAAGATGAACAATTAAGAAGATTTACGGGTTTTGGTTTATGGGTTTTTTTTTTTTATGGGTTTTGGTTTATGGGTTTTTGGTTTATGTTTACGAACAATTAAGAAGATTTACGAACAATTTGAAAGATGAACAATTTGAAAGATGAACAATTAAGAAGATTTGGTTTCTGGGGTTTTGGTTTATGGGTTTTGGGTTTTGTTCATTAATTAAGAAGATGAACAATTTGAAGCTTAGAAGATCACGTCCAGCAAAAAAGAAAGATGAACAATTTGAAGATGAAGATCACATCCAGCAAAAAAGAAAGATGAACAATTTGGTTTTATTAATTTATTTTTATTTTCACAAAAAAGTGCCACATCATTTAATGAATCTTAGTCACTGACAACTAAGACGCCACGTCGTGATTAATCGCCAGCGTGGCGTCTGTTAAATGTGGTGGATGGAAAATTACAAAAAGGACCAAATTGACACAAAACTGAAACATAAAGGACCAAAACGAGAAAAAAAAAAGATAAAGGACCAAAATGAAATCGAGGCCAAAGATAAAGGACCAAAACAGTAATTTAGCCAATGATAAATGAAGAGACAAGATCAATCACACTATTGTAAATTATCTCGCTAATTGTACTTATATATGCTCTCTCTCTCTCTCTCTATCTATATCTATATTATATATAACCATGAATCTGACACCTAGGCATCCACCTAATCAGCCACGTCTAAAAATATGTCAGCACCAATTAAATCCACCTCAGCATTACAAGTCCACACGGGTGCCACATCATTCATACTGCATTCCCAGCCGTTAGATCACGTCACCTGACAATAAAATCAATGGTCTCAATATATCGAAAACATCAACGGCTAATGTTTAAATGGATTTCGGCTCTTCCAACAAACACTAGCCAGACATGAAAACATTACATTTAAGTGCTCTTCAATTCCCCTTTAAATGTTGTTGATAATGTTTGATTCTTTTAGGAAAACGGTCAGCATTTTTAACAGAGGGTATTATTTTAATATATTCATGATTTTTTAGGCTGCTCATCAATCTATTATTTTCTGCAGAAGACTTTCTGCAAAGTACTATATTAGTTAGAAACGATTAGATAGAAAATGTATTATTCAAGTTTTGATCAAAACATCAAATTCAGAGATCTAAAAACCAAATGTAGATATTATCAGATAGAAAATATATTATTTAAGTATCTCTTCAAAGCTTCAAATCGACATCATCCCAAATTTTTTAGAACCAAGAATTTATGCACAGTGTCTAAATACCTGAAGCGTATGGGCTGCGTTTTTTTTATGTACATAAGTGTCTAAATCCCACAATTAAACCTGTGTGTTTGGAAACTTCAAATTCAGAGTTCAAAATCACAACCACGTATATGATTCAAGTTTTAACAAAAAACAACTAGAGGTAGGTTATTGTTCAAACAACTAGAGGTAGGCAATGATGCCATGTTTTTACAGAAAACAACTCGAGGTACTTCCATTGAAGATTGTGTATTGGTAAGTTGTGTATCATTCACAAATAAAAGGATAAACAATATTATGAATTTGTGGACAAACACTTTCCACATTCATGAATTACTTTTTTTCCTGTGAAATAGGGGACCCAACCAAAGACAATTCTATTGCTTAGAGGTTATTATACATATATCGTTTTTAAAAATAGTAGCAAATGATCATTGAAGGAAAACATAAAACTCAAGTAGAAAATGCTCGGAGAAGGAAAACATATTTTATATTTTTTTTTTGGTCGAAACATATTTTATACTTAGATTACATGTGCAGATTTTTTTTAAAAAAAATACTTATTAGAATCATTAATTACAAATTACTAAAAACTACATATGTGTTAAAACCACTTTTCAATTGACCAATAAAATTGGACACCCAGGATTGACAATTCTCAAATGCCACCATTCGATATTAAAAAGGCATTTAACATATTTATATAGGATATTTCATCCAATTAAGTGTATGATTTGAAACGATATTTAAACAATATTTTAATCAGTAAAAGACATATTTATCCTGTTAGTCATTACTATTACTATTAATTAGGACCCTCAACAAGAAAAAAGATTAAATCTTCACAAATTTTTATTTAGGAGACAACTATTAGGTCGGTGATTGTTAAAGATAGTTAAGCTTTTAACAATGACGAAATTCATATTACTAGGTCGGTGATTATTAAAGATAGTTATGCTTTTAAAAATCACCTACATGCTTTTAACAATCACCACAGATTAGTACTAAAATGACCTATAGTTGTCTCCAAATTCAAATCACCTACATGCTTTTAGCAATCCCCACATATTACTCCTTATGGTCATCACAATTTTAACATAGTATAACTCATCGAAAGATATCTCAATAATGATGATTATAACCCGTATTCCATTACTAATCAAATTTTACATAAACAGGTATTTCTAACTTTAACATTGTTTTCTAATTCATCAAAAACAATTCCATAAAAGTTTATTGGAATTACTTTTTAAAGTTGTGTTAAACAATATTGTAAAACAGCATGACCTTCAATTGAATGACAAGGGATTAATTACAAATTGCAAATTATAGTGGAGGATCCGATTGGTATGTGAAATTAACGAATATGAAATTAGCATTAGGGGTTAACATAAGTACCTGTTTGAAATTAACATCGCTTAATCGTGATTCCAATGGAAAAATCGTGAAGATAAACCCTATAATAAATCGTATCTGAGTTTGTAAACTCGAATGATTTCGTGAGTAGATACTCCCGTCCGTAAATGCCCACGTCGCGAGAAAGAAGGTGCGTCCTGCGCATCCATTGTTGATCGGAAGCAACACAAACAGATCTGGTTCATGAACAGAGACGGTAATGGCACAAGAGCCTTTCAGGTTCCCATTAAGCCGCATAATAGTAAAAGAAATTAAAAGTTTCGTCTATGAGGGTATAGAAGATGGTAAGTGGATATTAACTTAAAGCTTCATTTACAAAAGTAGCACAAATATTTTATGAAAACCCAATTCTACCCTTTCTGGAATTACACTTACTTAATCTTCTATTGTGTGCTAAACTATCCTTACAACTATATTAAAACTATCCTTCTTTTTTTGTATTGCCCATATATATATATATATATATATATATAAACTATCCCTTTTGGAAGTTATCTCTTTTAGAAATTACAATTACCATACCTTACAGAATATTAACGTAAGTACTTTTACATTTTTATTTCTCTTTCAGTGATTTCGTCACAGAGGCTCCTACACCTACATTCTACTCTCGAAAATGATTCTTTTAGTCAAACTATTATATTTTACCCAATTTATTAGATTTTTAATTTTTAATTTTTAATTCTTAAATTATTTTTTAATAACTTTTGATAATTTTACGAGGTCCCCGCGGAGGCTATGAGGATGAGGATTTGGATAAAAACTATTTGTGGTGGGGATCGAGGGCGTACCCCCCCCCCCCACTCACTTCATTGTCATTCTGAATCACTTCCACAAATTTTTGTCTGTTTATTCTCATTGTTCTTTGTGCGTTTTGTAACCATTTCACCTTATGGTATTTATTTTTTGGTTGAATGACCACAACTAACATGTATTATTTGCTGCATAATACAAAAATATTTGCACATTATAATGATTGATAGGTACCATCCTACAATTACAAACTGAACTCATATATTTTTTTATCAAATCATGACAAAAAAAAGTTTGCTTCATATGAGTTGAGGAAAAAAATAGGGGCACTTAGGTTCAAAGTTTTTTTGCATTCAATTTATAATCATTTTCTCGCCTTCCTTCAGAAATATATGTATAGAACATAATAGCTTAATTTTAGATAGTGTCCAAGGTATTTAATATCTCACACAATGGGCTTAAATATACAGCTTTTGTTTTTTTAATTTGTAACAAAATTGTCAATTTTTATGTTACAAGTGAATCTCGACCACGTCTTTGTGCGAATGAATAATACTAGTATATATATATATATATATATATATATATATATATATATATATATATATATATATATATATATATATATATATATATATATTGACCTCTATATGTTGTCTATCTATGTATATATATGGTCTACATTTTGCTTTAATTGTTCTTTATGTTCCATTGGATGGGCTGCAAACCAAATCAGAACTTCCTGACAGGAACATACAATTATGATATAGCTTCTTTATATTCTATAGTACCATGTCAATGGTAGATGAACTCCTTAGGTTACAGTTTCAATGTTACTGTAATTTGAATTTTATTCAAGTGTTCCAAGCTTTAGTTGTAGCTTTTACTGTTAACTGTTAATTTGAATTTCAAATCCTGAGTTATACTATTTACGTGTTTTCAATTTGAAGGCCTAAGTTTTCTATGCCCATGACCAAAATTAATAAAACAACAAAAAGTTTCTTGGGTCATAAGTCGTAATATTCCTTCTTGCTCTTCTACAGAGGAACCAAGATTAGAATAATGTTCGAACTAATTTTTGGTATAAATCGGGTATCTATTTGGTAATGTTCGAAAAAGAATTTTGCTTGACAAAAATTGAGTTAACTACATTTTCATTTGAAACGAATCACTCAATTCATAGATTTTGGTAATTAAGTATATTGTTTCTCTACAACAATTGGAATGGATAGACTTTTTTTGTTACAAAATCCATAGATTTCAATATTAGACAAAAAAGTTCATAATGATATAATATAAATATAATAGTCAAATTATAGAAATAACATATACAAATTGGATAACAATTAGAGCAAAAATAGTTATTTGAAAATTTACAATTTTGAATATTTAAATGCCACAAGATAGTATATACATGCATCTGAGTTGGTAAATTACGAACTCATACTTAAAAAACTTAGTGTTAGTTAAGTTGTTCGGGATAAGGAGAGTCACTTCTGAGGCGACAATTCCTACATTTGTGGAGATCTTTGCGGGTATTGCCACACAGTGACCCGTGAGTGAGGAATTTTTCCACGTGGAGACGGGGACGAGGGAGATAATTCCCCCACTGTCAACTTGGGGATGAGGATGGGGATGGGGACCATTCTGCTGTCCGAGTGCATTATATATTTTTTAATTAAAAATATTAATAAAAAATAAAAATGTGCTAACTGTTATCTTTTATTCTTAATTTTATTTTTTTGAATATCAAAAAATAAAAGAACTAAATTTTATATTAAAATATTAAATTATGATTTTTTAGTTCAGTAATTGTATTTTTTTTCCAATTTATTAGATTTTAACTTAAGTCCGTATAGTAATTGTATTTTTTAGTTCACAAATGTACGCATGTCTGTTCTCATGCTATATGTCCAGCTCGACAAAAGTACAGGTTGAACTTCTCATTAGCGGCAAAAGTTCGGCCAGCATCACCATACGTGGTTCCTTATCCCCCATTCAGTTTCAATACACCATCGGAATGCTTCAAACCATGATTTGACTTTGACTATTTAGTAGGTAATGTCATATTTGTATTGCATAGCTGTAATATTTATGTTTAGTTCGATATTTAATTGTTCATATTATCTCTAAATTATGTTGTGTCTTGGCAGATATCGTTGGCATACTGAATGGAGTTGGTGCTCCGCGTGATTATTAGAAAAATAACACCAAATCTACGTTGCTATCGATCGACTTATATATCAGGGGGTGTGAGTGCAATGCATATACGTTTTATACAATTTTAACAGTTGTCTTTAATGAAATTTCCACCATAATCAAATAAGACTCATCTTTTTAGTAATTGTTAGTTATACACACTTTTTCTAAAAACAACTAAAACAATATACTATCTATTAATATTTAATTATTAAATTTCTATCCGAGAGTCACCTTTTCTAAATCATAAAAAAAATTCTGACCAAAAATTTATATTTAAAAAAACATGTTGATTTGAAAAAAAAATACATATCAGTGAGTGCAAAAAAAAAAGTAATTTGCTATATTTAAATTATGAAAGATACATAGTATTTTAAATTAAAAATCATCACAAACAATAGTGACTGTCATCTATTGTCAAAAAACATTTAAAATAAATAGTTACAAGTTGCAATATAATTATTTTTATATTTCTGTCGGAGGGAGCTGAACTAGGCGCGGAGAGCGAGCATATAAGAGGAGAGAAGGAGAGGTCCCCATCATTTGCAACTGGTGAGTGCTTTCCTAGAGAGAGAAGGAGTGCAGAATTTTTGAGAGAGAAAGTCCCAGGCCACCGTACGAGTTCATCTTCGTCGCGCGAGTTCGAGCTCTCGTCGTACCAGATCTGAGTTACTCATCGAGTTCATCCTCCTGCATACAGGTTTGTTCCGAGTAACTTTATTCTTTCAATACTTTTTAGGGATTAGTACATGTAGAATAGCGTAGGGTAGTTGGACCGAGGCGTTCTCCTGTCGGGGAGAGTTGCTTCAATTCGCCTCATCTTGGCCCTGCGCGGCCCAATGCATGTAAACAGTATATCGGAGGGAGTGATGTCGCAGCGTGCCTTCTATTGCAGATGGTGCGGACGAAGAGCGAAGAGAGGAAAAGCTTTGTGCCGCCGGGGAAACCGATCCTTAAGAGGAGGGCAGATGGCTACCCGATGTAGGCGCCGGCGGGTTCGCGATCCCTGCTTAAAACAACTTATCACAATATGTCGACGAAGTCAAGCTTCTCGGTGCCAAAGTCTCGGTCTATAGGGAGCATTGCTACATCGGATACTTCTTCTATGGGGCGGCCCTTGAAGCCATGGGCGTTTGGTTGCTATTGAACTCTTTCCAATAACAGTCTTTGAGATACGAGGTGGCGCCAAATCACGATTGATCCGAATCTGGGGGCTTCTTGAGAGGATTCGAGTTGACAATGAAGTACTTTGGGAGGAAACCAAGCGCTAGGGTATTCTTCGCCCTTTTCACTGTTACTCGGAAAACAGAGCCTTGCGCAGGGGGCATGAGATACGGACATATCGGCTTTAAGAATAAACCAGACTGATCATACTTCTTACCGGCGAACGATTCTAACCAGAACTTCAAAGAGAACTACTTTTTCGTTAAGACCTCATTTTTCGCTCAGCTAGAGCCGAGCTCACTTTTATACCAAAGGAGGGCATATCATTACTAACCCATATTACTACGTTGAGCCGGGTAGCTTAGATGAATATGATAAGGAGTCGTTCCGACTGATAGATGAGTGGGGCAAGAAATTGGCCGAGCAGAACATGAAGCTGAATTGTGGCGCGATGTTTGACGCCTTGTCTAAATCCAAGCATGAGCTACACGACTACTTTGAGAAAAGTAGACTTTATATTTTTGTTTTTACATTTACTTGTTCTTGGTAGACCTGGCTAATACTGATGCTGAATTCTTTTTGCTTTTTGTTTTGCAGATAAAATGGACGACCTTGATGCCTTTTTTTGAGAGACCGAAATGGACACCAATGTTGAGATACACGTGCCCGTTCAAACGAGCACGCAGAAAAGGAGAGACGACGGGCAGGCTTCATCCACCCGCCAAGAATTGAAATCCAAACCCAGCTATTCTAATGCTCCCAAGGCGACAGAGCCGAAGAAGAAGAAACGGAAGGATGCCGAGAAAAACACCTCCCAGTTTGGATCCCCCCGGCCCCTCGGGTCCTGCCGAGGCCTCTCAATCGACACGACAAGGGCCGAGGCGGGACCGGACACGAGAAAAGGCGGGCGTCGTGACTCGGCGGAGGAAGTCACTGCTGCCGACTTGGCCGCAATGGCTAAGGTGGCCAGATTGGGCGCCGAGGCCTTTGAAAAGATGAGGAAAGCCATCCAGGTCAACACACCAGAGAATCTGGCAGGTATGTACTCCGAGACTCAAGCATATAACCACCGTTTAGCTCGCAAACTCGCTTGGGTCCGTCTTGAACTGAAATACGCCCGCCGTGAATATGTAGAGCTCTTTGAAGGAGAATCGGAGATCTTGGGCTGAGTCACGAGAAGAACGCCCGATCTGCTTTGAACCATTGGTTCTTCGAGAAGCAAGTGCGAAAAAAAAAAAGAAGGTTGCTGAAGTTGACAAAGTCTCTAGGGATCTTCAGGCTGCTCGGGACGAATTGGCCCAAGCGCGGAAGGATGCGGAGGCTGCTGAGATCAAGGCGAGGGAGGTCGAAAAGAAGTGCCAGGCCCTGAAGAGATCCAATGCCGAGATGGCCAAACTCGGGTATACCCGATGCCTTTCGCAGGACTTGGTGCTTAAACCTGACTTCCCGGTGAATTGAGTGCATCTCACCCAACGAGTCGAGAACGGCAAGATCCTGGGGGGAGATGGGCAAGTAGTCTACGCCCCTCCTGAAGTTGAAGAGAAAGCAGCCGAGGGAGACGAGAATGCAGCCAGCGGCGAGGAAGGCACTCCTGGAGCAAACCAAGGAACTCCGAAGGAGAATACTGGAGAAAATTGAGTTCCCTTCGGCCTTTGTAATATTTTTCTTTCAAGTCATTTGTTTGGGTGGCCTCGGGCATGTCCGAGGCCATCTTAAAGATGTAAGCACAATCGGGCGCCATCCCATTTTTCTGGCTTTTAAATACCTGCACTTTGATTTGCATTTCATCTATTTTTAAGTATTAATTGTATGACTAGTTGCGTACCTGTGATCGGCAATGAAAGTGAGGTTCAATGCCGCTCGGGCATTAAAGTGAACCAGAGAATAAGGCAAGTGTAGGAACTTAGCCGAGATAGAATCAAGAAATCGAGGTGACCAGCAGGTGAGTGCCAAGGGGAGGCAGACTCATTGCCTTCACAAGATAGGAAGACCGATGTGGGTCCCCTTCTCCTTCTTCTTGCCAGCTGTGTGGCGATCGGCCTTGGTACTGGAGCTGTTGGGGGTGCCCGGCCTTCTTACCGGTGTCGCGTAAGACGACCGGCTTCGGGGCGGAGACCGCGCAATGGGTCTCCTTCCTTCGGCCTCTTGATGGAACTCGTCAATTCAGGCATCAAGAGGGAAGGCTGAGCACGCATAAAGCGCGCTCGGGGAACCGTTCGACCCCCGACGGGACTCGTCAGCCCGCGCCGAGAGGAAGGGCATTCTCAACGGATTCTCGGTGAAGTGAAAACTTAACAAGCCAGAGAATCGTTGAAGCCTGAAGAGGCTATCCAGGTTCAATGAGGTCGGGTTCCCTAATGACAGTGAAAACTTATCGATCGAGAACCGGGTTGAGGTCGGGTTCTCGATGACAAAGAAAACTTAACGATCGGAACCGTTGGAGCTCAAGAGGCTATTCGGCTAGAGCTCGGAAGAGAAATTTGTTGAAGCTGAAGAGGCTATTTAGGTAGAGCTCAAAAGCAGTTTGTTGAAGCTGAAGAGGCTATTCAGTGAGAGCTCGGAAGAGAGTCATGTTGAAGCTGAAGAGGCTATTCAGTTGATCTCGGAAGAGAGGCTGTTGAAGCTGAAGAGGTATTCAGGTAGAGCTCGGAAGAAATTTGTTGAAACTGAAGAGGCTATTCGGTGGAAGAGCTCGGAAGAGAATTTGTTGAAGCTCAAGAGGCTATTCAGGTAGAGCTCAGAAGAGAGCTGTTGAAGCCTGAAGAGGCTATTCAGGTCCAAAGTACGCTCGGGGCAGGATGAGTTCTGGAAAGCTAACCATCCTCCTACTGTGGTCGCCATTGTTCGGTACCTATGCTTTGGAGAAGCTCCTCGGCTAGGGGCACTTAGCTGTCCCGAGATCATCTTTATTGTTGTTTGTCGCTCGGAATCCAGGCTCGAGTGGTGGAGGTCCGAGCGTGCCCACGTCGGGTGGGGGGTACCTGCAAAACACTCTGACGCTCAAGTCAGTACGGGTCCGAGAATATGCAGGCGGACAAGATAAGCATGCAGAGAATGGAAAGAGACGGAGGAGGAAAGGGCTCAGGGGAGCGATGTAGCAAATGAGGAAAAACGCGTCTGCGTGGTAGAGGGGCGGACCTCTATTTATAGGGAAAGAAGTCGTACCGTAGCCATCGGATCAGGCGGGAGGATCCTAGCCGTCGGCCTTGCTGAAGCGAGGAAAGGCAGAATAGACCGAAGAATTGGGTCGGCCCAATGCTCGATGGTAGCTACCTGTGCCTCGAACATATATATATATGGTAGTTTAAAGTATAATTTATAAGATATTTTGAAGTACAATTTTTATTAATACATTAAATTTTACATCTATGGAATTTATAAATTAAAGTATAGTTTTTCGTGAGCTTAATTTTAGTAAATTAAGTTTTTATAAATTTTTTAATCAAGATCGAGTTAATGGTCATGCGGTTTAACTGTCGACCCTTCGGTCCGACCCTTGACACAGTGACCCAGTACCTTCACCGAGTCGGTCACCGGCCCAAGTTTTAAAACATTGGTGTGGATGGTCAGGATGTTCCATACCATAATCAATTATCATCCCACGGTTATGGTTAATGTATTTTCAAAACTTCCTAATCAAATCATTCGCATAAAATAAGGATCAACAATTTAATTCCTATTAATTCATTTGAATTCTTAATTAAAACTTTCTAATCAAAACTTCCTATTAATTCATTTGAATTCCTAATTAAAACAGAAAAAATCAATTGAATAGAAATATTCTTTTACCTGAGATACATAGATAAGCATACATTTTCTCGGAGGAAAAAATAATTTATTCCCGTAGACGACCATACAACAATTTATTGGTTACATAATAAACAAGCTTAAATCAGCATGAATCTGCCAGAACAATTTTTTTACGATTTCCTCCTTCGCTATCACCGTGTCCACCTTGATTCATTGCAGGCAGCTCCTCCCACTCAGGTAGTATTTAATACCTTAAAGATTCATATATGGTAGTTATCAAAGAGAACTTATATCAAATAATTTTTTTTTCAATTATTTGTATGATGTGTATCAAGTAACGTACATCAATGGTTTCATAATTTCAGGAACCAATCTATGTTGTCATGGCACATATCACACAGATACTTTCACACAACGCTTAAAAGATTCATCATTTTATGCTTTCGTTAATGTTATATCACTAAGAAATCAAAAATAAAAATTGTTGTTATCATAACCAAGCCTGTGCTATTTAACTGTAGGACTGGAATAGATGTGAAGGTCTGGGATCACACTGGAACATCGGTGTTCTCACTTAGAGGAGTGTCTGCTATGCACTTCTACGATCTACATCTACCTACCCATGATCGTCGTCATCTCGTAATTCTTTTAATTTATAATGAATTAAGTCATCCCGTAATTTTCTTAATTTTCTTAATCCACCTTACCATGTGCATATGTCATGATTTATATTAATAATTCCCTTGACCATTCCATCAGTCCATTAGAATAAGAAGATAACTAAATTCACATCAAAATGTTAGCATTACTTCTGTAACAAATAAGCATAAACCTAAAACAACAGTGTTAGGGATATTTTACAATGGGTTCAATAGTTTGATGTTTTTTTGAATGGTGATGTGTTGGTTGCTGTCTTGATCTGAAGCTCATGCAAATTAGTTCTGATTTTTGATAATATCTTAATCAAGGTTGATGATCCCTTTGCCATCAATTAAGTTCCGCAAGTTTACACTGGTTAGGAAAATATAATATTTTTTAAGTTTACGTTTTTTATTTTAATGGTTATTGTCTATAATCACTGTTAGAGTTTAATATTTATTAGCATCATTTAAGTTCCGTAAGTTTACACTAATACCATGGTTTGTGTTATGAGGCTGCATCTAGAGTGCTCTTAACTGTTGCTTCTCCTTCAAATTCGGATCCTGCAAAGGTTTATTTGCATTTAGAGTTTTTGAAAGATGATTTCTAAGGTCATTCTGTTTATGTGTTGATTTTCTAAAATAAAAAATATGATTTCTTTACTTCTTAACTTTTTGTGATTTGTTATTTCATGTAGTTGAAAAGAAAGACTATACCAAACTCTATATGGTAAATTTTCTACACGTATTTCATACGTGACTTTTGACAAAAGGGTTATATTTGTAATTGGAGGGTATTTCATATTCTGCTCTTTCCTCTGTTGCTTCCATATTTGGTTTGGCATATGAAGCCTACATACAAGTGATGCATCACATCGAAGCTTGCATCCTACCCTTAAACTGAAATTACTTTGAAATTACTATCGTTTGAGATTTATATTTGATGACAACGCTTCTAATGTTATATTTTTGTTTATCATTTACAGGGGTGTGCTTGAAGTAAACCTTTAATTCATAGTTAGGTAACTACAATGTAATGATGACTCAAGTTATAGGGGTGGGCTTGATTTTTATATATTATTAAATGTTCAAAGCTTTCATCCTATCCTTAAACTGACTTTGCTTTTGAAAGTACACAATGTCAAAGTGTGATCAAGTTTAATGTTAATTTTTTTTTTCACTTTTCAGTCTTAAACTAGTTTTCATTGAATTTTCCTAAGCTTTTACTTTATACAAAGGTATATTTTAGCAATGGAAATTTTTATAAACTATTAGTACCAATACAATTTTCTATCAACATAGCATACTAAATGGGCAGAAGTAGCAGCTACAATTTCAAGACCACTCATTGATGTTGTATTAGTTTAAAAATAAGTATTTTGAACTCAAATTAGCAAAAAAAAATTGTAGCTCTGCTGAGTTTAAATATTTAAATTTGTTTTTAAAATGCCTAAGTCAAAAAACTATAATATTACAGCCCGTTTGTTATGACTTTTTAAAAAAAATCCATTTTTTAAAAAAAATAATCACTTGTGACGACATGTCTGTTTGTTACAAATTCTTAAAAAAATGAAAAGTTGAAAATAATCTAAAATTGCTTCATATGAGAAGCTTTTTGGAGTAACTTCTCAAGAAAATCAGTTTTTTAAGAATGATTTTTTTAAAATAAGTGATTTTCAGTATGTTACTCAAACATAAAACAACATCTCATTTTCTCACAAATCTCTAAAAACTAATATCTAAATTATGTATCAACAAATCATTTCTTTTTTAATCTGTAACAAATGGGCCCTTACATAGAAACTATTTGTGACACTAATGAGCAGTTACATATGGGTATAGGAGTGAAATTTGTATATTTCTATTGACCTATTATAACAGAATGAGGACAATCTAATTGTACAATTTAATTTGTCAACCCTCTTAGTTCGCCACAGATAATGAGATACTACCACATAACCTAAGGAAAATCTAATTGTACCATTAATAAAACACAAATCGTCAGACATATTATACAAAATCAAGAGATTTGACCCAAAAATACATTGTAGGAAACATGTAGACAAAGATGTAGACGAGAAAGTCAAGTACATGTTTACAGCATGAGAAAAATAATTGTAATTGAATGAACAATCGCATGTTACAGTATTTCTCAAAGCCTTTAAAAATAATGTACTTCTTGATAGAACAATTACATGGAATTTGTTTTAATCTGGATTAAGTTAATGATATTTAATAATGTGCTTCTTAAATTTGATAAGCAATAGGGGATAAAAAATGACACTATAAAAAAAGGATACTATAGATTATAGATGAGAACAACGATACTTAATATGTACAATAATGATAGGATGCAAGTAATATTTCATTAACAATTCATAAATAAATTTGGCTATTCTTCCCGTAGATCACAACAATACTTAAAACCAATGTGCCTCTGGAATTCCAAATCACAACAATACTTAAAACCAATGTGCCTATGGAATTTCTCAAAATTTTGTTTGCCACGTGTAGTGGCTATAGTATGGGTTATATGACTACCAAATGCATAGAACAAAGATTTGCAATTCTATGTGTAGCAATGAGCAACCTCATAAGATACATAAGCAGGAAGGATCCTCTCCGATGGAGCCTAGTGAAAATGACACGCTTTCTCCCGATGAATCAACTAACCATGTCTCGATTCATCGCGATATTGGTAAGCCTTTGACCCAAAGATGGATTACGAGAAGTCGGCTAGCACATCTACTGACTAGCGCCTTGGTAGTGATTCCACTCGACCACCCACCACCGAGGCTTGATTCCTCAAATAACTCTTTCGAGGAGGTTCATTACTCTTCTAATGATGTGGATGTACCTGCCCATGCCTTAGAGTCTGATCCAATGGTTGGTTCCGACATGAGCATTTCGGGGAAGCACTGGGGTGATGTGTCAGATGATGCGGATGAACACAGTGTGGCGGATAAGCCCAGACAGGTGGTATCCACATATCGAAAGAAGAATCACAAAAAGAAATCGGCTCAGAAAACAGCAGCGTATAACACTCGCTCTACGAATAACTCTAGTTGTGTTCCTTTTTCCGTTTTGATCTGATTTAAAGGTTATTGTTTTCTTTGACTATCTGTTTATAGCCAGAGCTTGGTTGGTTTTCCTTTCTCATGATTGTTTATTTAATTTTTGTTAGTTTGGTTTTAGGCTATTGTCTAGCCTTTAGGCTGCAATGTTTTAGGGACTCTGTTAGGGGTTCTCTATTATTGTTTTGGTTTCAGCTTTTTTGATGGCAGGGGTTTTGGTCTAGTCCCCCCCTCCGCTTTTCTCTGTTTTTTTTCATTTTTTAATAAATTCGGACCGTCTGCCTGTATGCTAAAAAAAAGAATGACTAAAAATAATTATACAATAGTAAAATAAAATTAAAAGCATTTAAATAGATTTTAAAATTGAAACGAGATCAATAAAAATTAAAAAAAAAATATGTATCAAAATAAAATATTAAATATGCATAAAATAAATAAAATAAAAACTAATAATTAATGTTTAGTTGAATGGGTTCGAGGCGGAGGCGGAGGCAGGAAGGGTATCGACATCCCCAAATCCTCTCCCAGGCCAATATGATTTTTCCCCATGAAACGCAAGTCGTGGTAGGAAACCATTTTAGGCTTTTAGATAGTCAAGAGACACCCACTCCCATTGGATAGTCAATGACTATTTTATGCTTTTATAATAACCCAATGTCCTCATTTTTAATAGTTGTTTCTTCTAAATCGTTACTTCAATTTCTCCCGTTTATAGAATTTATCGGAACATACTAAATACCCACAAGGGTATTTTCGAGATTATGGAATATAAATATTTTATTCAAAATCAATGTATATAATTGACTAAAATAATTATATTTAAATTTATATATGCAAATATACGGGCGAAATATATTATATAACATAATGATTTTATAAAGGACAGTGTACAAAGAAATACAGATGCATCATATCACATAATACACGAAAGCGTACAACTGCATTTTTTTAAGTCAAAAACAACGAATTCAAATGTTATGTTAAAAGAAAATGTATACTCGTGCTGGTAAGGGTGATACATACTAGTATATATATATATATATATATATATATATATATATATATGATAAGATTTGAAATTTTGCATTTTTTGTTTGTTAAATATTTTGAACTGATGGGTTAGTGTTTAAGATTTGCATTCATGGTGGCATCTCCATGACAATTTCAACTAGTGGGAGCAAGATAATATACTATAACCTTATGTTTGGGAGGGGGTTTTGGGAGGGAAAAGGAGGGGAGAGCTTATTTTTCAATTCTTTTTTGGTCGAGACCAGGGTATCCACCGTCGAACGCAGTGACTAATCCCCTCGCTGGATTGGAGGCACCTCGAAGGGTGAGACAGCTGGCCCAGGGATTTAAAGTTGCTCCATGCCCAAGGCGAGGATCGAACCCTCGACACTTGGTTAAGGGAGGATGAGCCCCAACCGCTCAACCACACCCCCTGGGTTAATTGGTTTATTTTTCAATTCTAAATTGAGTAAGCTATAAAATGTCAATAAGCATAAATGAAGTGTGATTAAAATTGTTATATAGTTATCTATCATGTTATTCTTTTACTTTTTTGAAATCTCAAGTCCATATTAAAATATTGATTAATCTTTTCTAAGCCTTTCATTTTAAAAAACGATACTTCAGTTCTGTTGACTGTTCGAATATATGAAATGAGAAATGAGGTGGAAGGGGTGTACTAGAAAAAAACACAGGGGGTGTTAATAGCAGCCCTCAATTTCCTGGACACCATTCCCAATTTCAATTAGAGTCCATAAGTTTCAGCACCTGAAAAGTTCACAATAGAAGGAAATCAGACGGTATAGCACTCATTTACTGTGCATGAAAGTGGAAGAATCTGATTCAGTTAGGTGTTTGATTCAAGAAAAATGGATACTTCAGACATCCACGTTTGGTAGAATTTAAGTGGAAATTTAAACTCCAAAGATTCTACCAAGATATTCTATAGGAAACAACTACAATAACCTAAATACCAATAATACAACACACTGCATTCAATGCCCACAAGACAGAAATCTTGAGTGCATAATAATAAGCTAGAATATTCTAGGACCATATCCAAACCATATCTTCTGCCAATCAAACCATGACCCCACAAATTAAAATTAAGGAGGCAGGAAATCACTATATGAAGGCTGACCAAAAGCTCCAGAACTAGATATTCAAAAGACAAAGATCAATCTAATATGAATGTTTAAAAATATGTCCAGGTATAATGTGATGACTGATAATCTGTAATCACAGAAATGTTACACCATAATGTTACAAACATAAAACATTGATATCTGTTTTAAACATCCTCATAAATGTTGAATTAAAAAAGAAAGTTTTTGCATGACAAACATATTGTAGCATGCATGTAAGTTGTTGATGAATATAATGTAGACCCCCCCTTAAACAAAAGACTGTCATCTGAGCATCATCTCAATCGCCTCCATGTTCTGCGCTCGTTTGGATCTTGTCTTGCAACATTATTTCTTCTTCTACCGTTAGATGAAGGGTAAAACATACTAATCCGCGGAATGTCATCTGTTGACTGGATTTCTGAGATCATACCCGCAATGTTATCAAGATTCCTAATTAGAGGAAACACAGAAGCTGCAGCTGCTGTAGAATTGGTCACAGCAACATCTGGAGTAAGATTCTCTGGCTGAGGTCTTGAAACATCATTTCTTCTTCTATTGTTAGATGAAGGGTAAAACATACTAATCAGCGGAAAGTTATCTATTGACTGGATTTCTGAGTCTATAGCCGCAATGTTATCAAGATTCCTACGTAGAGGAGACACAGAAGCTGCAGCAGCAGTAGCATAATTGGTCACAGCAACATCTGGAGTAAGACTCTCTGGCTGGGGTCTTGAAACATCATTTCTTCTTCTATCGTTAGATGAAGGGTAAAACATACTAATCCGCGGAACGTTATCTGTTGACTGGATTTCTGAGCCTATAGTCGCAATGTTATCGACATTCCTACTCAGAGGAGACACAGAAGCTGCAGCTGCTGCATAATTGGTCACAGCAACATCAGGCGTAAGACTCTGTGGCTGGGGTCTTGAAACATCATTTCTTCTTCTACCATTAGAGGAAGAGTAAAAGTACATACTAATCCCTGCATTGCTATTTGTTGTCTGGATTTCTGAGCCTATAGCCGCAATGTTATCGACATTCCTACTCAGAGGAGACACAGAAGCTGCAGTTGCAGAATTGGTCACAGCAACATCAGGGGTAAGACTCTCTGGCCGAGGATTGCTTCCTCCTGTTTGGTGACTATGGATATGTGATTCAGTAGTTGTGGTATCGAGAGTTCCTAACTGAACTGGCTCTCCTAATCCACCATTTCTTCGCCTAGTACTAAACTGCCAAGCGTTATGAAGTATAGAAGTATCCATAGAAGATGCTCTGTGGCTTATCAGCTGCTGCCTAATACTTTCAACTCTAGGTGCTCGCGGTCGAGGAGGAATTGTCAAACCAGCCTCATTCAACTCCATCTGACTATCATCACTGGCACTCCCATTGCCATAAATTGGAATAATGCCAGTTTCAGCAACCTCTCCTTTACAAACAGGACATTCCCTTGTGTTTGAATAAGCATATGAAACCTGATAGAAGCATGGCCAACAAAACAAGTGACCACAACATGTCAAAACAGGATCTTTAGCCATCTCCAAGCATATATTACAAACAAACAAAATTTCAGTACTCTCCTTCGCCTTAACGGTGGTGGCATCTGGCTCCTCTACTCCCAAAGCTTTAGCTATTGAATGGGCATTTTCCCTTTTCCCACTTTCAACTACTCCGTCATCAATTTCCTGGTTTTGTCTTCCTTCTTCACCTTGAGCATCAGCAGTTGTTGCTTCTGAGGCCGAAGAATGGATCGGAGATTGAACCGGTGGCGACCGCAAAGACCGATCAATTTCCTGGTTCTGTCTTCCTTCTTCACCTTGAGCATCAGCAGTTGTTGCTTCTGAGGCCGAAGATTGAATTGGAGATTGAACTGGTGACGACGGCAAAGGCTGCCTGACTCTGGCAAGTAATTCTTCAGCACACAACCTTAAATGTCTTCCTTCTTCACCTTGAGCATCAGTAGCTGCTGAGTGATCCCTGAGTCTGGTAAGTACTGCTGCAATACGTGACCTCATATCTCTTTGCCAAGCTTCAAAATGACCAGCTGAACTAAAAGGGTGATCCAAAGGCTCCTGATTCAAATCAAGCAAAATATTATACACAACTTTGAGTCCTTTTTCAAGTCTATGGCATTTAACAACACATTTCATATCTTTCAAGACCATATTACAAATTACAACAACTAAACCCCCAAAAAACAATCAACATCAAAGATGCTCATAGCTTTAAATAAAATATATGCATCTGTAAATAAATAATTGCTAAAACATTGATAATTGAATTTAGTGGAGATTTTTCATGCCTTAAATATCTTATTCTTATCTCATCTTTGGATGATTTCTAAAACTCTGAATGCTTATAGCTTCAAACTAATTAAATATCTTATTCTTATACCCATATTTATAATGCACTGATTATTAATGAAGAGTAATTTTGAACAAAATGCAAAATCATGTGAGCGAAAATAACGAAACAATAGTAAAATCAGTTGAATCGGAAGAGAAGAACTTTAATTGCATAAAATTGTGAAGAAAGAGTGAAATTGATTGAGAAGGGATTGAATTGAAGTATTACCATGGAGATGAGGAAGAGGGATGGAGAATCGGGAGGTTGTTTGTACGTACGAGTGAGGTCAATCGGCGATGAATAGCCTCATTCTAGAGAAAGATTACTCTTTGGCGCTAGCTAAGCTAGGGTCTTTCACTATGAAGTTCGTATTTGAATGCTCTTTTATTTATTTAAGGAAAGAGTGGTTAAAAAAATAACGTATCTAGTTTAAATTTTAGACCAAATACATCGACTCTCATCGACTAATTTTTATTTATATTTTGTAACGGAATATTAATTTAGATTGATTTTTGGCTTAATTACGCTTTTGATCCCTATTATCACCAACTCACAATTTTAGTCCCCAATTTTTTTTTCACGAATTTAATCTCCCTATTTTCTCAATTTCTAAAATCAAAGTCCTCCACTAATTTTGTCAAACTTGTAACTGACATGGACCTCACTTAAGTGATTTTCCACGTTGGAATGTCACATGACTTTTTTTATTATTTTAATTTGCTAAATAACTCCCAGAACACACAAACGCAAAAACATCTCCCACAGCGCCAAAGGGAAGAAGGGGAAGAAAAATGGTTCTCAATGAAGATTGCAACTTTAAATATTAGAGAACCATAATGGAGGAGAAAATTGATATGTGTATGCTTCAAGAAATAAAGAGTAGTGGTCTTTATAAAAGGGCAATCAGAAGTGTATGGGGTGATGACAATTTTGATTGGTTGAGTAAGAATGTTGTGGGTCTTTCATGAGGTTTGTTATTTGTGTGGAAGGTGGATATTCTAGAGGTAATGTTTTCCTTTTCGGGTGATAACTTTATTGGCTTGTGTGCAAAGGTTGAGGGTCACGTTTGCTATTTTGTTAATGTGTATTCTGCATGTAACATAGCTGGTAAACGAAGATTATGGACTAATTTAAAGAGTTTAAAAGAGCAATTTGAGTTAGGCGAATGGTGCATAGCGGGAGACTTCAATGCAGTGGTATCAAGACAGGAAAGAAGTGGGTGTATAACTAGTTTTACACTACAAGAATAAGCCTTTATTGCCACCAACATTTGCCACGGAGGATCGTCAAACGCAAATTTCTGCGACAGTTTGCTTGACGAAATGTGTAAAAAGTAAGAGCGGGAAATTTCCATTGGTGTTTTCTACGGATTTGCCACGGACATGTGAAAGGACGGATATTTGCGACGGAGATGCCGTGGCAAGTCCGTGGCAAACCATTTATCAAAATAAAACACGCCACGTAAAACCGCTTTCATGCGTTCTTCTCTCATTCGTTCTTCTTCTCTCGATCGCTTCTCCTCACCTCTCGCTCTCCTCACCACAACCCGCCTCCTCACTCTCAATCACCACCACCTCACCTCCACCCACACTCCCCACCGTCGTGCTTCTCCGTCATCACCGCTACTTACGCTCGAGTAGTTGTTCTTCAAGTTTCAAGGTTAGATTTTCACTTCTTCATTCCTTCTTCGCTTCTTCTTCGTTTTCTAGCTTCTTCAATCCGTTTTCCTTTTTCATTTCGTTTTCCTTTCTCTTTGATATCGTTTTCCTTCCTCTTTAATTTCATTTTCATCCTTCTTCTTGATTTTGAATTTTAGGGTTTGTGTGATTTGGGATTTGGGAATGGATTTTGTGGGTTTGTGTGATTTGGGATTTGGGGTTTGTGTAATTTTCTCATCATAATAATAAATCTTCTGCATTGTTTTTCCTAAGGCTATTATTACTACTTCATTTCTGAAAGGAGAAATGAATTCTTTGCTTCTTCTTCTTTGCTCAGTTGTTCCAAATGTTCCTGTTTCTATTGATGTATCTCCCAGTAAATCGGATGGAATGTCTGTTTCAATGGGCGAGACAATTACGTTTTCCTTGTTTTGAATGTTGCGGTGTTATATAACATGATGTTTTATTTGTGATGAACTAGTTTTGTTTATGATTTTTGTTTTCAATTTCATTGAACAATCGTTTGATTCGTAGGTTGTTTTGCTTTGAAAAGAAAAGAGGTGGAAAAGGAGTTTATTGTTCGGTCTGCGATCATCGTCACCACCACCACTTGGCGGGACGAGCTATCCTGTAGTAGGTCACAAGACTTGGGAGGGGCAAAACCTATTTCCATTGTCGGTTCTCTTCGTTCAATTGGAACTCGGTATTGCTTTTGCTTGCAATCTAATAATATTATAACAATTGAATTAACAACTTGTAATGTAACAAAGATATATTGGAATGACAATTGATCTAAAGCTAACTTGCAAAATTATGGTGTTTGCAAACATTTGTTAGGAATAACTCACGTTTTTGTGCTTCACATACTAGTAATTGTATCTTATAGATCTTTCAAATGAAGCTATTGTTGTTTTTTTGCTTTTAATTTGTTGTTTAGTCCTTGTAGGGCAAATTGAACTCTCTTATTATTTGATGTTAATGTATCTTTTCCCTGTATGCTTTTGTAGGCGCTAGATATTGTGGCGGAGAATCCGGATAAGTTTAAAGTTGTTGCACTTGCAATTTGGTTCAAACATTACTCTTCTTGTTGATCGTAAATTTTGGATTGATTTGTCTCTTCTATCTCTTACCACAATTATTTGTTAAATCTTGATCGATTCACTCCTATGGATAATTTACATTATTATTATTGCAACTTTAGTTGCAACGCCATGGTGTCGAGAGAGTGGAAGGGCCGTCGCTCAACGTAGTTCTGCTTTTGAAAAACTCGGGTTTAATCATAAGCATTTATGAAAGGTTTCATTATTTTGCTCTTAAATGACAAATCGTAAAAGACTAAACAAGTTTCAAAACTAAATTAATCGGTATGGTTTAAGGTTCACCAATGAATCTCATATTTTCAATATACCAACTAGGAAAAAGAAAGATTAATCTCTTTTGATATTTATGTTGCATGTAAAAGATTTAAGCCACAACTTGTTCTTTGTTAGAAACGCAGTCCGTAATTCTTTGAACTTGAAGAGGCGTTGCGTGATGTTGAACAAAAACCGAGATCATCCCCGGAGAAGCGAGGAGTCATTGAGGTGGACATCTGGTTTGTTCATATGATGCTATTTGGCTTAGAATACCAATATTGTTTTATAAGATATAGCTTATATGTTGACAATAGTGATATTTCAAATTGTGGGTTCTATTGAGAGGAAGACATTCATGTAGTCTTAATATCTCGATGCCAAACACTCATCGAGTTTAAAAATATCTCATTGGGTTGACTTTTTTTGTATTATAAAGAGATTAACTTCTGATTTTTAATGTAATATTATTGATTTGTTTGTTTGCGAGCAATATTTGTAGTAGAGACATTCTTGTTGAGTTGGAAAAGGGGAGAAAATTGTCAATATTGATAATGATTACAGAGATCCTCACTGTGCAGTGCAACAACCTTTGCTTGTGATATCTACAAACACCTTCGTGCATCCGAGGTACATTTTCATTTTCCTTGTTAGCAAAGCAATTATCTCTCGCTATAGTGCTATGTTTACACACTCTATGCCAAAGGAAAATTGATTCTCGATATTGTATGTTCATATGTTGTCCAAGTATATGAAGTTTTAAAAATAATATTTGGATCTATCAAAACTATAAAATAATGTGATTGAACTTACTTTCAGCTAAATAAATAAATAATGTTATACACGTTGACAATTTTTAGGCAATCGATGATTAATTGATAATCTAGGTTTCATGACCAGGCGAAAACTTGCAAATTTAGCTATACAAATGTTTTCCAAGTATAGACTTGTACTTGTGCAGATTGTACACGATACATTGTATTTGTGATAAACTACATAGATCGGTATCTCTCAGGGAATGTGATGAATAGACAAAAGTTACAATTACTTGGTGTTGCCTCCATGATGATTGCCTCGTAAGGAATCAAACAAGCTCTTCTGTTTTTTTATTATTCATGGGATTTCTTCTTTTAAAATGCTAGGAGCATCAACTTAGAGCCATGTACTAGTATGTAGTAATAAGATTTTGTTTTTCCTTATTGTTGGCAGTAAATACGAAGAGATTTGTGCACCTCAAGTTGAAGATTTTGTTTTTCCTTAATGTGAGTTTCAAGTATCCATCTAGGCACGATATCTGATTTTCCGAGACCTCAACTTGACTATCCATTCGCAAGGTAAGTAATCATATAGTTTGACTTTCATTTTAGAAAAAGCGACTAAAAAAATGCATGTAAATTGCATCATGGTTAATGTCAAAATTGTTTGTTTTTATATTATGCGATCGTGGCACTTGTTGGTGAAAGTGGAAGTGGGAAATCCACGGTGATTGCCTTGTTGCAAAGATTTTATGATCCCGATGCGGTGAAATCACACTTGATGGAATAGAAATTCGTGACTTAAAGCTCAAGTGGTTAAGGCAACAAATGGGTCTTGTAAGCCAAGAGCCGTGATATTCAATGACACTATCCGTGCCAATATTGCATATGGAAAGGGTGGCAATGCAATCAAGGTAAATCATAGCTGCAATTTGAATTGGCTAATGCTCATAGGTTCATTAGTGACTTACAGCAGGTAAAATCATATCACTCATTTCTTTGTTTTTTTGTGTGGACTTTTTTCACATTGGAGATGTGCATGATTTGTGAGGTTATGATACTATAGTGGGAGAGAGGGGAGCACAATTATCTGGTGGGCTGAAACAAAGGGTTGCGATTGCACGTGCCATAATTAAAAGTCCTAAGATATTGTTACTAGATGAGGCTACAAGTGCATTAGACGCCGAGTCGAGAGAGAGTTGTTCAAGATGCATTAGATAAAGTTATAGTAAGCGGGACCACTTTGTGGTTGTGGCACATCGTCTGCCTACAAAAAAATGCGAGATGTGATTGCTTTGTTGTGAAGAATGGAGCTATAGTGGAGAAAGGAAGGCATGAAACACTTATTAATGTTAAGGATGGATTTTATGCTTCATTAGTCCAACTTCACACCGATTAGCTTCAACAAAGATGAGTATGAGCTTATACCACTTTTTTTGCATTAAGCGACACCGAATTTGCCACTACCTAAGTCAAATGTGGGAGCATCATGTCAACTCTTCTTGTCTCGAGTAGTTTATACTCCTAGATCAACAAAGATGTTAGTTTTTATTATGATCTCTTTCTTTTATTTTTTATATATACTCTTTTACTAATTTTGAGAAATTTAATTGAACATCAATACCTAATATTTGTTTACCTTTTGATGTAAGTAAATTGATTGATTCAGGTTATCATTGATGTAATCCTCAGTATATGAATAAGGATATTTTTATATGATACACACATTTCTCTATTTTTAAAATGAAAGCGAGATCTAGTTATAGCAAATTTCTTGTAGATGCTTACAAATCGGGAGTTTATGAAGGCTCTATAGTTTGGAGTTGGCTAAACACGATTATGTTTGTAATTTTACGTGGTTATGCCTTGGTGTGTGTGGTTTGATAACCCAATTTGTGAAGAAGTTGGAGTAGTAGGAAACTACTTTTGCTCCATTTATTTTTTTAATTTTTTTAAAAATTTGCGACGGATTTGCCACGGATTTTGCGGCGAAATTTGCCGCAGTTTGCGATTTAAAATTTGCCACGGCTTTGCGACGGAAAAATTTGCCACGGATTTGCGACGGAAAGATTTGCCACGGATTTGCGACGGAAAAATTTGCCACGGAAATGTCCGTGGCAAACGATTTGCGACGAGCGTTTTTGCCACCAATTTTTGTCCGTGGCAAATCCGTGGCAAATGTTGTTTTGCCACGGAAATTTGTGCATTTGCGACGGAAATGTCCGTGGCAAATCAGCGATTTTCTTGTAGTGTTAATCATGGGGAGGCAAGCGAGTTTCTTGCATTCATGGAGGACATGGAACTTATTGATGTACCAGTGTTAGGTAAGAAATTTACTTGTTTTGGATCGGATGGGAGGGCCAGTAGGTTGGATAGAATTCTTTTGACAGATGGGCTGATTATGAGGTGGAGTATCAGTGCTCAATGGGTAGGGAATAGGGAGATCTCGGATCATTGCCCAGTATGGTTAATCTCTTCGGAGGCGAATTGGGGACCAAAACCGTTTAGATTCAACAATTGTTGGGTGGATCATAAGGACTTCAAACAATTTGTATCTGATTGTTGGGCTTCCTCTCAAGTAAAGGGTAGAGGTTCTTTTGTGGTAAAAGAGAAATTGAGGTTGTTAAAGGAAAATATTCGAAGTTGAAATAGGGAAGTGGTTGGTGTTAAAGATCTAAATATTGAGAATATTGTAAGGGAGCTGAACGAAGTAGAAAGGTTGGCCACTGAAGGAGGTTGCGTGGATGATAACCAGAGAAGGAGGTTAATTGAATAATGAATTTTGGAGTGAACTCCATGCGAAAGAAAGTTTGCTTGCCCAAAAGTCGAGGGTAAGGTGGTTGGCTCAAGGAGATTCAAATAGTCGATACTTTCATGCTTGCATGAATAATAATAGGAGGAGGACTCAACTCCTAAAGGTAATGGTGAATGATGTATGGGTGGATGATGTGGATGGCGTCAAGAGGGCAGTAAAGGAGCACTTTGAGGTAAAATTTAAGGAGGAGGAATCTGTTAGGCCAACAATTGATGGGGTGCACTTTAATCAAATTACCAATATTGATAACGACCTTTTAGTAAGGTCGTTTTCGTTAGAGGAGGTGAAGGAAGCGGTATGGGAGTGTGATGGTAATAAGAGTCCGGGGCCGGACGGGTTTAATTTCACATTCATTAAGAACTTCTGGGACTTAGTCTCTCCGGAAATAATGAAATTTTTTGAGGATCCTAAGGCAGTTAGTGCATCATTTTTGGCACTTATTCCTAAAGTTAGTAATCCACAAGGCTTGGGTGAGCACAGGTCAATATCTCTTATTGGGTGTTTGTACAAGATGTTAGCTAAGGTGCTAGCGGGAAGAATTAAGAAGGTCTTAAAGGTTGTAATCTCAGTATGCCAAAGTGCTTTTCTATCGGGAAGAAATATCCTTGATGGAGTATTGGTAGTGAATGAGTTAATGGACATGGCTGAGAGGAGAAAGCATGAATGTGTTGTTTTGAAGGCGGACTTCGAAAACGCGTATGACTCAGTTAGCTGGTCATATTTGGATTACATGTTGGGCAGGCTGGGTTTTGGGGCAAAGTGGAGGAGGTGGATGAGAACGTGTGTTTCATCTAATTCTATTTCTGTCTTAGTGAATGGCAGCCCATCAGAAGAGTTTGTGGCACAAAAGGGGTTGAAGCAGGGGGATCCTTTGGCCCCGTTTCTATTTCTAGTGGCAGCAGAAGGCTTAGCGGGTCTAGTAAGGAAGGGGGTGGAATCAAGTCAATTAACGGGGTTTAAAGTTAGTGGATCTCTAACTGTGGAAATTTTACAATTTGCGGATGATACTATATTTCTTTGTGATGGTAGTGATAGGAGTGTATGGTGTTTGAAGGCTATCTTAAGGAGTTTTTTGAACTTATCTCGGGGCTAAAGGTGAACTTCTCGAAGAGCAACGTGATGGGAATTAGCATGGAGGATCGAATAGTGGAGGGGATCTCTCATTTTCTTGCATGTAAAAAGGGGTCAAATTCTTTTAAATTTCTTGGTGTTCCCATAGGGTCAAATCCGAGGTTAGTAAGCACTTGGCAACCCGTCTTGGACTCCATCAAGGCAAGATTAAATAATTGGAAGAGCAAACAATTATCAATAGGAGGGCGAGTCACTCTAATTAATTCGGTACTTGCATCTTTACCCCTTTATCTTTTTTCTTTCTATAAAGCATTGAAAAAAGTAATCGAGGAAATTGTAAAGCTACAAAGAAGATTTTTATGGGGGGGTGATGGAGAGAGTAAAAAGATGGCATGGGTGAGTTGGGAAAATATATGTAAACCGAAGGATAAGGGGGGGCTAGGAGGGAAAAATTTGGAAGTATTCAATATTGCCCTTTTGACGAAGTGGAGGTGGAGGATTTTAACAGAGGAAGGAAACTCTTTGTGGAAAGTGGTGTTGGTGTCAAGATATGGCTTGGAAGGGAGATGGCCTAGTGAGTCGGAGTATAGAAGAGGATGGGTGAAGAATTCGATTTGGTGGCGTGATTTGTGTCTATTAGGTACCAGAATAAAATTAAAGGAAGGGTGGTTTGATGATATAGCGAGGATCAAATTGGGGAATGGCAACTTGGTGAAATTTTGGAGGGATAGATGGCTTGGAAGAGATTGTTTTGCTGAAATTTTTCCTACAATTTACAGTAGATGCAATAATAAGGATGTTGTGGTGGGGGATATGGTTCTTTGGGACGGGAATGTATGGAGATGGAGTTGTCAATGGCTTGAGGAATTAATAGGGGAAGAAGATCATAGTGCAGAGTATTTTTTGCAATTATTACAATCAGCCAGTTTAAGTGATCGCTCACCGGTAGATGGATCTGTTTAATGGACAAGATAAATGGGTTTTCGGTGAAGAAATGTTACTCAAAACTGTGTGATTTGTTTGATCTTAGACTTGCAGGTGGATCGGCCAGAAGCGGGGATGCAGACTTGGCAGCTCCTGCTGCTTCTGCTGGGGTTGCAGCTGCTGACAGCAGCGGTTCTGTTGGTGGTGTGGCTGTTGTCGGCCTCTCTGCTGGTGTAGCAGCTGCGGCCAGCAGCCCCTCCCCCACTGAGGTGGTTTCAGCAAGCAGGGAAGTAGGTGTTAATGGTCCAGTTGCAATTGGGAAGCAGTGGATCCAACTGTGGAAAAATGACGTCTCGTCAAAGGTATTAATTTTTGCTTGGAGGGTTATGTTGAATAGAATTGCTACTCGTGAGGCTTTGTATGATAGAGGTATCCTACACTCCAATCTGGATAGATGTGTTGTGTTTTGTTTCGAGGATGTTGAGTCTACGGTGCATTTGTTTCTTGGATGTAGAATTATTAAATCGGTATGGCAGCAAATATCTTTGTGGTTAGGGGTTTGCATAAAGGACTCGGAGGATGTAGTGACTCATTTTCTGGATTTTGGGAAGTTGAAAAAGGGAAGGAAGCAAAGATGTGTCAGGCATCTCATATGGTTGGCGGTTGTGTGGAACATATGGATAATGAGGAATAGAATAGTCTTTAATGGTGGAGTTGCTTCGGTTACAGAGATGGTCTCGGGGATTAAGGACTCGGCGTGGAGCTGGTTTAAAGCTAGGAGAGGGAGGAATATTATGGTCACTTGGTCGGATTGGTATAATAGTCCAATGGATTGTTTTTCTTTGTTGTAACTCTCGTATGGTTTGTAATGTTTTAAATCTGTTAACAATTTAGGAGGCAGAGAAACAGTGGGCTATGATATTTTTCCCACTGTGGTACAGGTTTTTGTGCGGGGTACTCTTTTTCCTTCCTGAGTCTTTTTCCCAATGAGTTTTGGCTCAGGGAGGTTTTGAGGAGGCCCTCCCCCTTTCCATTGTAATGGTTGGGCACTCCTTGTGCTCCCTTTCAATGAAATTGATTATCTAAAAAAAATCTCCCACAGCGCCAACACCGACCACGACTTCATCTTCTCCGCCACCACCAACCACCCATCTCTGCGTTTCACACAACCCTCGCATCTCGCTCATCTCCCTTGCATCTCAACAACAACAACAACAACATCACACGCTGCACACCATGCTGCCTCAACAGTGAAATGAATGTTAGTTTCGAGAGGCAATTAGAGAGGGAAGTTGTAAACGCGTCAAGAAGTTGATGTTTGCGAGCACCATTGACGAAAGCATCTCCTAAAGACTCGTGTTCTTTTCGCATCACTAAAGCGCGAATTGCTTGGAAATGAAATTCATTTGATTTGGAAGTGATTCTAATTATTTTGGATTTTGAGAAAATTGAATTGAGTGAAATTTTTCTGTTGAGGGTTTTGGTAGTGATAATTGGAGAATTGTTAGGATAATTGGAATTTTTCTGTGAAGGATTTTGATAGTGATAATTTCCTTTAATAACTGGAGAAACCACCGAGGAAATCGTTGGATTTGTGTCGACCTTGTGTTGATGATGGTTGTCTGGTGATGGTTTAAAACTTATATTTCTCAAGTTCACATAATGGAATTAGATACTGAACTGTGTGTCATTTGGAATGACGAAAGAAGAAGAAATGGCGGTGAATTGAATCACTGGAAATGTGAAAGAGGGAGAGGGAAGTAGATCTGGAAATGTTAAAGAGGGAAAGGGAAGAAGATGAAGAGTTATTTATAAAAGGCTTAAATATGTTTTTACCCCTGCAAATATGGGGTGTTTTGCTTTTACCCCCTGCAAAATATTTTTTTAAAAAAACCCTTTGCAAAATCAACTTTTTTGGTTTTAGTCTTTCTGTTAGATGGACGTTAAAAAAACGTCTATGTGGCATTTTTAAATACGTTTTTACCCCCTGCAAATAGGGGGTGTTTTGCTTTTACCCCCTGCAAAATTTTCCATTATCCTCTCCCCCACCTCACGTTTCATTCATCTCTTCCACAAATTCCTCCATTATCCTCTCACCCCCACCTCATCTCATCTCTATCTTTCACTTCTTATCACTATATTCTTCTCCATTCAAATCTTACTTCCACAATCAAATCCCTAATATTCAACAGAACAAAATGGTCCAAACCTCAAACTTCATTTCTCTCTCTCTCGTTCTTCACCACCATTATTTCTTCTTATTCCAAATCTCAAACAAAAACCCATATTATCTTTCTCACAGAACCAGCACAGTTTAATTAAACCACACACATTTATTAAACCCATAAAACTTTGATTTTGAGATGAAGAACAATCCATAAACAACAATCCATAAAACTTGAAACAAACCCTAAAATCAGAATCGCAATAAAAGTTAATTACATGTTGTGCTCATGGTTTGCTGGTTCTGTGAGAGAAAGAGAGAGAGACGAAGAAGATGATAAGATGGGTTTTGGTTTGATATGGAAACGTTGGTTTGTGTTGGAGATGAAAAAGTTGATATGAGGTTGGGTGGGTGCTGAGGAAGAAGAAGGGGATTTAGATTTTTTTTGCAAGGGGTAAAAGCAAAACACCCCCTATTTGCAGGGGTAAAAACGTATTAAAAAATGCCACATAGACGTTTTTTTAACGTCCATCTAACAGAAGGACTAAAACCAAAAAAGTTGATTTTGCAAAGGGTTTTTTAAAAAAAATATTTGCAGGGGGTAAAAGCAAAACACCCCATATTTGCAGGGGTAAAAACGTATTAAAAAATGTTAGACGTTTTTTTAACGTCCATCTAACAGAAGGACTAAAACCAAAAAAGTTGATTTTGCAAGGGGTTTTTTAAAAAAAATATTTGCAGGGGGTAAAAGCAAAACACCCCATATTTGCAGGGGGTAAAAACATATTTAAGCCTTTATAAAATAATAACTAATAATTAAAAACATTTGTTAAAATAAAAATAAGAATTTTTAATTTAAAATCCATCTTGGCATGTCTGCGTGTCACGCCACGTAGGATTGGTGACTAACAACTCAGCCTCAATTTTGACCAAATTAAAGGGGGACTATGATTTTGCAAATTGGAAAAATAAAGGGACTAAGTTCGTGAAAAAAAAATTAAGGAACTAAAATCGTGAGTTGGTGAAAATAGGGAGACCAAAACTGTAATTAAGCCTTGATTTTTTATTAACAAAATATACATTCCACTCATTCATAAACTAAAGACCAACATAATGCACTACTCTACTTATATGATTGCATAATGACTTGATTGCAAGACTCCAATGAACAATGGAAGATTATTCTTAAAGTATCTGTACTCGTCTTTTATTGTTAATTAGGATGACAATAACCCAATGTGACTATCATGTGAGTACTAATGACTACTTTAGGCGTGGTCATTAGTCTTCTCATATAGCGTGTTGGGTGACACACTATGAGAAGACTTCAAAATAGTTATGTAAAGTGTCCCAACACGCTATGAGAAGACTTCAAAATAGTTATGTAAAGTGTCATAATTGCTACTCATAGTAGGCATATTGAGTAGTCCTTCAGCTTCAATTCACCACATCTCTTGCATGTAGTTGTAAGCCTTAATGCAATCAACAATTGTCTCTCTGACATGATGGTCAAAAAGGTAGAAATTAAATATCCGGTAATCGTAATAATGGGAGAGAGTTCACGAAAGGTCAATGTGCTTAGTAGCTGTTGGAGAATTGTGTGTGAATTATAAAAAGTCCCACATTGAATAGACGAAGCACTTCTATAGTGTTTATAAGTGGGAATCTCACCATATGGGTGAGGACACACACAAAGTGACCACCACACGCGTCGCCGACGTCCGTAGAAGTCCATCTCAGGAAATATGGGTGGTGAACTACCTGATCTCCAAAACTTAAGAATTTTTGGTTGTCCTGCCTATTTTCATGTCAATGAGGGAAAATTGGAGGCAAGATCAAAGAAAGGGATATTTGTAGGATATCCAGATGGTGTCAAGGGATACAGGATCTGGTTAAGTGAAGAAAGGAAGTGCATAATCAGTAGAGATGTTATCTTCAAAGAAACTGATCTCACCAAGGACACTGTGAACACAGAAGTGCTTGAGAAGAGTGAACCAGACAAGGAATATCAAATTGAGGTGGAGCCGATAAGCAAACAAGCAAATGATGATGATGATGATGATGATGATAGGCACACTTAACTCAAGAAAATGTATCAGAAAGTGAATCTGAGGAGGAACAAGAGGAGCAAGACAGTGACTATCTCTTATGCAAGGAAGCCTTGGAATTTGATTAAAGAAAGGGAAAATGAGAAGAAGGTAGAATGTTATTGATATGTGATGAATGGATACAATTGAAGAGATAAGGCTCCCTGCCCTCCGGCCTCACCCGGACTCCGACCTCACCCGGTCACGACTAAACTTTATGAATGATAATATATGATTTCAAAGGGGGTGGAAGCCTTAATATATATAGGCTTCCAATATATGAGGATCGAGGAGAATAGGCTAACCAATTAATAACTACCCCAACAAATATAACTTCCCTAACAACCCAAACAAACTATACAACTACCTTAACCACAAAACTAACTCACTTAGAATTACCCACTAACCTAAGGTCTAACAATACCCGCCCCTTGAAAAACAACCTTGTCCTCAAGGTTGGCTCTTGGAACCGTTCAATGCTTGGTCATGTAATCAATGGGTTCTTCTCGAGTTAGGTGTTGTCCAAGCTGTCACCATATCATTTAGGCGCATCAAAATTTCACTTTTGGCACTATTATTAAGCGAACCAGGTCATATAAGGGATAAGTATTGGCATTATTCTTCAGCATTGTACCTTTCATATTAGTGCCATTTGGATCACACTTACTTAAAAAATAAGCGTTGTTACCACTGTGCAACATTGCACCTCTTATACTGTTGCCACTTGAACAAACAAGCTTCTTCAGTTTATCTTCCCCCTCACCCTTTGAATAGAGCCAGAATCCATGCCAAAATTGTAAAGACATAATCTGAATTTCTTCTTTTACAATTCTTGCCACTACTAGCTAGTGGTTCTTGAATTTCTTCTTGGACGTGCAAATAAGAGCCAACTTTTGTAATCGCAACCCCCACCTTGCAATTGTCACCGTCCGGCGGTTTCGGTGGTGGACACGCAACCCACACGCAAGAACCTCTCTTCCTCTTAGTTGTTAACACCTCTTTGTTTCCTCCTCCACGCACATTTCGATCCAGTGGCTTCGGTGGCAGTCGACACATTGCTCGTCTCGTACGTGACCGGCGGCAAACTTGCTGTTCCCTTTTCATGTTACGGTCAACCTCCTTCCGTGGCAATGGTGTTGCCTGATTGAAGGTGTCCATTACACAGTTGACTTCAATAACTTTTTTGGCAATGATTCTTGTATCAGTTCTTGCTCGACTACACTTCGATTTTTCCGTGATGCCTCTCATCTTAAAGGCTAACCCAACATTCTGTTTAGACCATATTTGGGGCCTGCATGGTTCAGTTTTTACCTCATATTTATTGCTTACCACTATAGACGCCATTGCTTGTTTCTTGATCAACATACCCTCCCTTTTGCTTTCTTGCGCTAAGGGAACTCGTTCTTTTCAAGAACAGGTTCCTCATCTTTCAATTGTTGTTTTAGGGTCGTTCTTGATTCCGGCTTCATAGTCGTCTCTGTTGGTGCCACGGTTTCTTCCTCAACATCTTGGAAATACCTACCAAATTCTGGTTTAAATTTGATAAGCAGGTCCTTCACAAACTGCAAGAATTCAACATTCTGATTAAGTTTTCTCCAAGAAACGAACCAACCACGAGCTTCGCCATGAAGTCCCAAATCAACAAATGACAGCCAACGTTCCTCCGGTAACCTCGTAGATTCAAGGTATTTACGGACTTGGAGAAGCCACCAATATGCATCGCCACTACCATCAAATCATGGCATCCCCATGGTTGTTCCCAGAATCGACTTCTTTGACGTCACTGGCGCTCTTTCGAATCTGGTAGGTGACAGACCAATTGTTAGGAACCTAACCTAACATTGACCGGAAATATGCAATTGGAAGCCTTGGAATTTGATTAAAGAAAGGGAAAATGAGAAGAAGGTAGAATGTTATTGATATGTGATGAATGGATAAAATTGCAGAGATAAGGCTCCCCGCCCTCCGGCCTCACCCGGTCACGACTAAACTTTATGAATGATAAGATATGATTTCAAAGGGGGTGGAAGCCTTAATATATATATAGGCTTCAATATATGGGAATAGGCTAACCAACTAATAACTACCCCCAACAAATATAACAACTATCATAACTTCCCTAACAACCCAATCAAACTATACAACTACCTTAACCACATAACCAACTCACTTAGAATTACCTACTAACCTAAGGTCTAACATAGAACTAGAAGATCAATCAAACCACCAGAAAGGTTTGGATATGAGGCTGCTACTGTTTTTGCTCTTAATACTGCTGAAGATGTAATCAATGAGGAGCCTGCAAACTACAATGAGGCCATGTCTAGCAGTTCTAAAGACAAATGGCAAGCTGCTATGGAAGAAGAAATGAGTGCTTTACATAAGAATCATACTTGGAAACTGGTGAAGAAACCAACAAGCACTAAACTTGTAGGTTGCAAGTGTATTTACAAGAAAAAGGAGGGGAACACAGAGAATGATCCACCTAGATATAAGGCTCGACTAGTGGCAAAAGGATACACACAGGTATTGACTACAATGAAATATTCTCCCCAGTTGTGAAACACACCTCTATCAGAGTTGTACTTGCTCTAGTAGCTCAATTTGACATGCACCTTGAACAAATGGATGTAAAGACAACCTTCTTACATGGAGTACTTGAAGAAAAAATATACATCGCTCAACCAAAGGGGTTTGTAGAAGAAGGAAAGGAAGATATGGTATGTCTGCTGCAAAGGTCCTTATATGGTTTGATAGAGGTTAAAACAATCACCAAGACAATGGTACAAGAGGTTTGATAGTCATATGATGGATATAAAATTTAATAGATGCAACAGTGACAGTTGTGTCTATTATAAGCAACTTGCTGGCAAGGACTACATATACTTGCTCTTATATATTGATGATATGCTTATAGCTTGTAAGCATATGGATGAGATCAACAAATTGAAACAACTCCTTATGAAAGAATTTGACATCAAGGACATGGGCAAGGCAAGGAAGATACTTGGAATGGAGATCAATAGAAAGGTGAAATGCAAGGAATAAGCATCCTTCAATAAAATTACTCAAGGAAGGTAGTACATAGATTCAACATGAGTGAAGCCAAGTCTCCAAGCGTCCCTATTGGAACTTAGTTCAAACTATCACAAGAGGATCGCCTGATACTAAAGAAGAGCAAAGACACATGGACAAGGTCCCCTATGCTAGTGGTGTAGGAAGCTTAATGTATGCTATGGTGTGCACAAGACCTGACCTAGCATATGCTCTCAGTTTAGTTAGTAGATACGTACATGTCAAATCCTAGTATGCAACATTGGAATGCTGTCAAGCATGTCCTAAGGTATCTAAAGGGTAGTGTGAAACTTGGTTTGAACTACAACAAAGAAGAATTGGACTCAGGTGGAGTAATTTGCTATGTAGTTTCAGACTTTGCTGGTGATAGAGACAAGAGAAGGTCTCTCACAGGTTATGTTTTCACACTCTATGGTAATACTATTAGTTGGAAATCATCCCTGCAGCATGTGGTGGCTCTCTCCACCACTGAAGCAGAATACATAGGTGTGACAGAGGCTGTCAAAGAAGCTTTATGGTTGAAAGGCTTGGTGAATGAGCTTGGTGTTGCTCAAGAGTATGTTACGGTACAATCAAAGTGCCATACACTTGTGTAAAAACCAATCATTCCACGAAAGGATAAAGCACATTGATACTCGTCTACATTGGATCAAGGACATTATCAATAAAGGTGTTGTGCAAATTCACAAAATTCACACAGCACATAACCCTGCAGATTTTCTAACTAAGGTGGTTCCCCTAAGCAAGTTCAAGCATTGCTTGCACTTGTTGAATATTGAAAAAGGTTAGAAAACTATTGTGGATATAGCTTCTGGTTTTGGATCTCTTTCTGTCATTCAAGTTGAGGTGTATGCCTAGGTGGAGATTGTTATTGGTGGCATACACGTGGAGGTCTATTTTGTAATGTGGCTTTTCTCTCAAGGTTGATTGGGCAAGGTGGAGATGAGGTGGACATGTTTGAATGTTGTTACTGATAACTGATATTGTTATCATATAACTAACTGATAACTGATATAGTTATCAGTAACAGCTCGGTTTCTTGGCAGTTAAGCAACTGCTCTATCTCTATTCTCTTCGTGCATCTATATAAATCCCTGTAATCATAGTTGTAGGGCGAGTTGAAATCTTCATTTCTGTTCTGTAATTAGGGTGTGTGAGAGTAAACACGGGACTCAAGGGAACAAGGGAAGTGAGGGGGAAAACTGCGGGAAATTCACATTGTAAACATTGTAATCTAAATTCTTGATGATATGAAAGTGGATTCAAGCTTTAGCTTGATCCCCCAGATGTAAGTGACTCATTGTCACTGAACTGGGTTAACATTTGCTTGTGTGATTGCTCAATTTTACTCAATTTCTGTTATCGGCAATTAGGGTTCATAAATTGGGGATTTTTTGATTTCAATCAATTCGCGATTAATTCTTGTGCAATTGTGTTCCATTCTTGCGTATAACCTCAACGATTAATAATAAGCATAAGCAAAGCTGGAACCTATGGAATTGTTCAAAGACGAATGATGGTACAAGGATAAGGTATGTTGGCTTATCACTGCATGAATTATAATTTAGTGATGAGTAACAACAATTTCTGTATCTTATCTTGGAATGTATTTGGCTTTGCTGGTAAGAGTAGCAAACAACACACAAAGAAGATATTGCGTAAAGATAATCTGAGTATTCTTTTTGTGCTTGAAACGCAGACCTAATTTTCTATTGCAAGATAATTTTGGGAGCATGTAGGTTATGATGGTGTGGGGATAGAGGAAATTGGTGGTTTTTTATGAGGTATTTGGGCTCTTGTAATCAGAGGAAGCAATGCATCAGTATATTACTAATGAGGTTGATAATGGGGAGAATGCTTGTAAGTGTTCTAAAACATCTATCGGTCCAAATTATTCAATGCGTTGTAAACTTTGGGATTATTTGGGGAACATGTGATTCTCTATAGAGTTGTTGGTGATTATGTTTTGCGTATCATGTTTCAGAGAGACATCTATATAGCACCTAGTGATTAGAAATTTTAATTATAACTCTTTATTGTTGCATTGTTGCCAAATGAATCAACCCTCTCATGCACGTGCCTTTAAATTCCTTCTAGCTTGATGTACTCATGAAGAGTATTCATATGTTGCTAAATTTCCTTGGAACAAAGGTTTGAGTGATCTTGTTGTTATACCCCAAATGTGTTCGTATTATTTTTATTACTACAGTTATTTTCATTTACTAGTTTGCGTGTTGTAAGCCTCAAATCTAATGATTGCGTGATTAGTATTTGGATTCATTTAGATACTATTTCATTTTATTGGGCCTATGTTTAGTAGTTCATTTTAGGCCCATGCTTCTTCCAACCCCCTACTCACTAGACACCCCAAACCACGTAATATTCCCAAAATACCCTTAATTTAAAATCAGATTTCCCCCTATCTATTCTCTCTCACTCTCACACACCCTCACACATTCTCATTCTCCCTAAAAACTACCTTACAACCGAACCCCACACCCCCTCAACTTCAATCCATCATTTTCGTTCCTTTTCCATCAAGAATCAACGCCATCGATCTGTTTTGGGTGGTTCAGCCTTGCAGCGGTCGATCTGGTGCGACCAAGCGTGCGCCTAACCCCCTATTGATGCAACTGTTTAGGTGTGGTTCGATCGAGCGTGCATCGAACCTGTTAAGGGTGGTCCGATCAAGTGTGCTCCGTTTGGGTTTGCATCTCGTAGGGTTGAACCCCACGATTGTTGATGTATCTTTGATTTTAAGCTGTTCATGAGTGAATTTTAACATTTCAAATGATTTTTTTTACAGTATGGCTAACACAAGAGGAGGTGGAACTACGGATGAGGGGCAACCCGAGGCACCTGTACATGGACGTGGACGCGGAAACCATGTTGAGGTTGACCTCAACAATGAGCGGATGAGAGGAGTGCGTGTTGTGCGAAAAGTAGTTGTGCAAGTGTACACAATCGCAACAAGTAATATATTGATAAGTAAAGTTCGTCTCCACGAGTTGGTATTAATTTTAGAGTTTAAAAGGAATTACACTTAGAGGAACAAGTAACAAGTAATTGAGTAGCAAAGTTCGGTTGAACAAGAGTTGTTTTAAGGTAACAAGTTAAAGTAAGTTAAAATATGAGAGAAATAAGTTGGATTGCTTTCACTACGTAACTTCCCGAGAAATAAGGCGCTATAACGTCACACGCTATAGCGTTAAGCGGCTATTGCAAATGTTTTGCACCTTTCGATTACTAGCGCCGGGGGTTTCACTACAAGATGCCTATGTCTAGGTTCTAAATAGGTTCACCTGTATAATCAAGATCCCACGACTTATGCTTTATAAACTATTGCAACTTCTATGTCTAGAGGGCGCGAAATTGATTAAATGTCTTCAACCAACCTTATCATTTATATTAACCCTTGAGTTCTCTCTATGGTTCATATGCGAATCCACGAGAGGTACTTGTTTCACGTGGCCAAATATAAAACAAGTTTGGAAGAATTATAACACAAGGATTAAAACACAAAACGTGAGAAGTTATATACGCAATATTAAAGGTTCATTACAAGCTATAGCAACCCAACTCAAGGAGTTTAGCTCATGTTGAGCATCATCAAAATAACACAAATAAACATACTTGCATTACCGTAGGTAGAAAGGAATTCACAAGTGCAAAAGATACAATCTTGATGTCTCCTTATCATCCACGCAATGATGATACAAATCGGTAGCTTTACAAGTGAAATCTGAGAAAATCACAAAGGAAGAAAATAAACTTCAAAAGCTTTAAAAGTGTATCAATGGAGAAAAAGAAAATGTCAAGTTCTATCTCTCTACCAATACTCTCTCTAACTCTCGATTACTCCAAAGTAAGGGAAGGAAATCAGCATATCTAGTCTTTCTAGCATGAGGTACAAATCTTCTCAAAAGTCAATAAAGGTGATGTTTGCTTTTTCACCAACTCCACTATTCCTCACTCATGCGATGCCAAGTGTCCACACAAATCCAATAAAATCCGCACATGTCAGCAAGCACAGTGGACACAAGATATGGAACATGGATTAATGAGCTTGGCGCCAAAATTGCACTTTTCCTTTATATGCTCGGTGATCTCGCCTTCTTGACGTTATAGCGTTAGGCGCCATAGCGCTAAACTCTTACTGTACTTCACAAAATACATCAAAACATTCACAAGGGCACCAAATGTGCCAATTTCATATAAGCGATGTTTAGCCCTTCCTCACCTAATATTAATAGAAATGCAATAAATACTATACTAATATTACTTGAGAACTTACTTAATTTAATGATTAGAGGCATAAATAACTCATATAAATATGAGTTATCACACTGAAACTTAAACCATTGCTTGTCCCCAAGTAATGACACTTGCAAAGACAAAACAAAGCGACTCTTATTCACAAACACAAGACTGATCGATGCTCCACTTCTAAGCACACTCATTCAAATATATTCTCAATGGGCTAATAATTGATTCATACTCACACCAACACACCAATGCATTTTACTCAACTTCTAAGCTTATTCTTGATCAATAGTGTGTGTGTGATCTACGAGTTATCTCGATTCCTAGCTAGATTGATTTCTCTTAGCCTTGGGAAGAGTGGCCTTCTTTTGGTGACACCAAAATTTCTTTCAAAACAATGACTAGACTAACATTTTCACACACTTTTGAGGATTTGGACATGCAAAGGGCTTGATTAGGTACTTGGGCTGTGGCTAGTGTTCTAACCTAATGACTAAAGAGAGAGACGCTATAGCGTTTGATGCTATAAGCGGTGAACAAAATTGACAAAAATTGACAACTTTGATGCGGCCCCCTCATTACTGAGTTCCTTTGGCACTTTTTTTTTTTTTTAACAATAGCGGCCTTTTTGGAACAACCCGACCTTTGTTTGGTAGCTTCTGACTTTTACATATATATACTATATTTACAATGATTTCTTAAATCACTAACCACCCTAAGACCTTTGTACCTAGCCTTTATGCAATCCAAGCACCCCCAAACTTAGCTTCTAAAGCTCTTCAAGTTTTTAATCAAGTTTTGATGTCACCTTGGTTAACCAGGACTAACCTAAGCATCAGATAGTCCTAGGCTAACTAAGTTTTTCCTTAAACACAGGGATTTTTATGTGTGGGAGCAATAATAAACAAAGATTTTTTTCTAAAAGCATGGCTCTCTTACTCACTCACACAATCATCACTAAAACTAGCCCAAAGAGAATGCATTCAATGATTATACTTAAAAATGAAACACTTGAAACAGAACATTGATAACTCTAACTCTAGGTCCTCCCCCCACAACAAAAGTGAGCAGTGTCCTCACTGCTCTAAAGGACTAGGGAGAGGCCTAAGATAAAACAGAAACAAGATAAAACAAGTCTTGAAACATTTGTGAAGCGCAAGACAGACGCTATAGCGCTTCACAACTTATTGGAACATACAACACAACTAAAAACTACTACAGCAGAATGTTAAAATCATTTCTTTATTAGACCAGACCTGGTCCTTGAACTAACACGAGTTGGTTGAGGAGGCTTTGCAGCCTTTTTCTTCTTCTTCTCTTCCTTCTGGCCTTGCTCAGACGCTATAGCACTACCACTTGGTGCTTCCTTCTCTTTAGCATCCTTCATCTCTGCCTCTTGTTCAGATACCTCCTTTTCAGCTTCTTGTGCTTCTGGCTGCACACTTTCTTGATCATCTTCCTCAATCACAGCAAGCTTTGCACCTGGGCTCCTTCTGGCAGATACATATGTTGGCCTCTTTGTTGCCACGTGCTTCTCCTTCAGAATACGGCTTGGTGTGCCAGATGGCATTGGGCTTTGCACTACCTTCCTGGGAGGGCTATCACCCATGGCCTGAGCTTCTTCTTCAGAACCTGCAAGAATGTTAGTTTTTGATTGAGGGCTCCTTTGGGCTCTTTGCTTAAGCCTAGGAGATTTTGTTGTACTTGACACAGATGATGATGGACTTTTCTGCGCTGCAGGCGCTATAGCATCGAGCAGCTATAAGCGCTAGCGATTCTTCAGCAGGATTTTGGGGATTGGGTTGCTGTGGTGATGCAGGTGGTGGACTTGGTTCTTTTCTTGCTATGGGAGATTGGGCAGGTGGTTCTGGTTGTGCTGGCTCATTTAGATTTGGTGGTTGCTGTGTAGGTGGGGGTGATGTTTCGTTGGTTGGGATGGGTGGAGGGATGGTTGTTTCAGATTGTGGGGTCTCAGGAATGATTTGGTCTTGGGCTTTTGGTGAAGGTATTTCTGGTGAAGGTATGTGTGGTGAAGGTTGTCTAGTTGGGCTGGGTGTGGGGTCAGCATGCACTTCCTCCAATTCTTCACTCTCTGACCCTTCCTCCTCTTCTGGGCTCTCTTCACCAGATTTCTCCTCACTCTCATAATCTTCCTCCTCAGATTCATTAACTTCTTTCATCACCCTTCTTGTTTCCTCTTCATCTTCTTCACTGAGTTCCTCCAAGTCTTCAGTATTCAAAGATTCTTCACTGCTCACCTTTGCTTTCTTCTTAGCAGGACTCTTTACCTTATTCTTGGCAGGGCTCCTTGCTCTCTTTTTGAGTGCATCAGCATAAACCTTTTTACTCACCCCTTCTTCTGTTTGGGGTGGCTCCTTCACACCCTCTTCCTCGATCAACCACTCTGGGAACACCGAGGTTCGGTAATTCCTTCCCCACTGGATAACCGCGAGCGACTTTCTCCCATTCAAACTTAGCCTTCATAAACTTGCACGGTGTTTCTTTGGTCTTTTCAAGCCCGACTAAAGCGTTATAGCATCGGGCGCTATAGCGCTAGAACTTCTGCGCCTCGGTTTGAACACGGCGGGAATGTCTCCTTGAGAGTCCTTCGCTCATCACGAATCTCAATTTCTACCTCGGCTGCTTGCACGATTCGATAATTAAACAAGGAAAATCTGATTACCATCAGTTTTCAGTCTGCTTTTCTCAATTTCCCTTGCAATGATCTTGCCCACGTCAATGCTTTCACCTTCCAAAATAGCATCCAGCACTATCAATCTATCCTTCTCCACATTGGTTGTGTGAGAAGTGGGCATGAGTGAATGCCTGATAAAAGTAAACCACATGGCAGCCTCATCCACCAGAAATGCTTTCTTTACCTTGAATTCTGACCCAAACCTTTCCCACGTAGCTTCTTCCACACAGATTCTCTTCTTGACCTCCTCCATTTCATCACAGCCCCATGTATCAAGCTTTTTCTCCAATGCCTTCCCAGAATAACCTAACTTGAAGTGCTCATTGATCGCACTTGGGCTGAAATCAACCATCTCACCCCTAACCATGGAATAGGTTTGGGGTTTTCCCCCCTTTGGAGGAGGAATACCTTTGTAAAACTCCCTCACCAATGGCACCACAAATTCCCCTCTGTGCTTGATGAATTTACGCCACCACTAGCGCTATATAACGATGAGCGTGAACACATCGGGGGCTTTCTCTGTTTTAAAACCCCTCTCATTTATAAAATTCATTTTCGATGCTAGCGTAGGATGCGTCCTTTGGGTCCACGCCCTAGAGAGGAACACAGTTACGAGGCTCTGGGCTTTCTAGAGGTTTTTCAACCGAGTGCTTCTTCACCATTTTGTGATTTTTGAAAGGAAGAAAGGGATTTGTGAGTTTACGAGGCTGGATTGTAAGATCGGTTGCGAGAGATAGAAGGAATAGGAGTTATGTACGGTGGGGTTATAGAAGAAGAAGGAACAACGGTTAGAAAGAGAGAAAGGAAGGGAGTGGTTGAGTGAGAGGCTATTGGGAATTGAATGATGTGGCCGTTGTTGATGGGGCGGAGTGGTAGAAGTGGTAGGCTTTTTCACGTGGGCGCATAGGGTGAAGCGGTTGAATTGCCGCAGGCGCGCGTGCCACGTCATTGACAACCGTCCCATTATTTTTAATTAAAACGTTTCCTGCTGCCAGCTACCACCTCTTGACGCTATAGCGTCAAGATCACACTCCAGACCTTCAATTTTCCAAATTCCTCAACACCATAATTTTCCCTCCTGCACAATAAAAATAAAAATAAAAGAAATGTTGATTAGTAAAACCTTGGGGTGCCTCCCAAGAGCGCTTGTTTTAAGAGTCTTCAGCCTGACTTCTTCTTTTGATGTTAGGGATCTTGAAGATCAATTGAGGTCTTGTCCCTCATCACATTGTCACCATGGTACTGCTTGACTCTTTGTCCATTCACTTTGAAATCCACAGCACCATGAGGGTAGACCTTGACCAATTTGAAAGGTCCAGACCACCTGGACTTGAGCTTGCCAGGAAACAATTTTAATCTTGAATTGAAAAGAAGCACTTGACCTCCTTCAATCAGTTCTCTATTCTGGATCTTCTTATCATGCCACACTTTGGTTTTCTCTTTGTAGATAGTGAGCTTTCATAGGCGACATGCTAATCTCTTCAAGCTCATTCAAGCCCCGAAGTAGCCTTTCCTGCCCGACTCTATCATACTCAAAGTTGAGCTTTTGATGGCCCAATGAGCTTTGTGTTGTAGTTCAATAGGGAGGTGTACGCTTTCCCAAACACAAGTCTATAGGGAGACATTCCCAAAGGTGTTTTGAAGGTACATCCTGTAAGCCCATGCGCATCATCTAAATGGATTGACCAATCCTTTCTTGAAGGTCCCACCATATTTTCAAGCATCCTTTTGATCTCTCTATTAGACAATTCGACTTGCCCATTTGTTTGTGGGTGATAAGCGGTGGCAATTTTATGCCTCACCCCATATTTTCCCAAGAGACTCAATCAATTTATTCTGAAGTGAGAACCCTCATCGCGATAATTGCTCTAGGTGTCCCGTATCGGTGAATATGTTCTTACTGGGGAACTTGCTAAGCGACTTGGCATCATTATTGGGGAGAGCCACGGCTTGACCCATTTTGAAACATAATCCACGACCACCAATATGTACAAATTCCCATGAGAAGGAGAAAGGGACCCATGAAATCCATGCCCCATACATCAAAGAGTTCAATCTCTAAAATGTTGGTTAAGGGCATTTCATGCTTGTTTGAAATGTTCCCGATCCTTTGACACTTTGCCGCGATTCTTCACCAATTCACGAGCATCCTTGAATAATGTAGGCGATAATACCCACATTGCGGCACCTTTGCGGTATTTCTAGTTCCTCAAAAGTGTCCACCACATGGTGAAGCATGACAATGCTCTAACAACGAGGAGGTTCTTCTTACGCAAGGCATCTTCTTATCACTTGATCTTGACACTTTTTGTAGAAAAAAGGTTCATCCCAATAATAGTCCTTTACTACATGGAAAAACCTTTTTCTCTGTTGATAATTCGAATCTGCGAGCACAATTACGCTCACGAGTTATTCACAATATGCGCGAACCACGAGCGGTATCATCGGTATTATAGCGTATGGCGTTATAAGCGGCGACGGCATTGTAGCGTTACACTCTTACAGAGATATTGTCAACAATTTCTCATGCAGGAAAATTTCTTTAATTTCACCACAGTGATGTACACCGCACCTTCAAGCCTAGACGGATGATCGTGACACAGTTCTCCACCCCTTCTTATCACGAATTTCCAAGTCAAATTCTTGGAGGAGGAGAACCCATCTAATTAGCCTTGGTTTTGCATCTTTCTTTGAGATCAAGTACTTGATGGCGAGTGGTGCAGTAAAAACAATAACTTTTGTGCCCACCAAAATGCGATCTGAATTTGTCAAATGGAAAGACCACGACCAATAGCTCTTTTTACGTGACGATTGTAATTTAATTGTGCTTCTACAAGAGTTTTGCTTGCATAATATATGGAATGAGCGATTTTGTCATACCTTTGGCCAAGCCTGACTCCCACAGCATAGTCACTTGCATCACACATTAGCTCAAAGGTTTACTCAATCGAGTCACAATCACAGTCTGATGACTAATCTTTGTCTTTAATTTCTGAAATGCTTCAAGGCGAGTTTGCATCAAAATTGAATGTGATGTCATGTTGAAGGAGTTGTGAGAGAGGCTTTGAGATCTTTGAGAAATGTTTAATGAATCTCCTATAGAACCCGACATGCCCGAAACTTCTTATACCTTTGACACTTGAGGGGTGGCAATTTTTCAATAACTTCAATCTTGGCCCTATCCACCTCTAAACCTTTCTTGGAAATCTGTGTCCTAGCACAATTCCTTCTTGCACCATGAAGTGACACTTCTCCCAATTAAGCACAAGGTTTGTTTCTTCACACCTTATTAGTATTTCCTCCAAGTTGTCCAAACACATCGAAAACTATCCTCAAACACGGAGAAGTCATCCATAAAAACCTCCATAGATTTTTAAATGAAATCGGAGAATATGGACATCATACATCTCTACGAAAAGTTGCGAGGGCATTACGGTCCAAAGGGAATTCTTCTAAAAGCAAATGTGCCATAAGGACATGTGAATGTGGTCTTCTGTTGATCTTCGGGGACAATTGCTATTTGGTTATAGCGGAGTAGCCATCAAGAAAGCGATAATAGTCCTTCCCGGTGATCATCCAACATTTGGTCAATAAAAGGGAGGGGAAAGTGGTCCTTCTTTGTGGCCTTGTTCAATTTCACATGTAGTCCATGCAAATCCTCCAACCGATCCAACATTTCTTGTGGGAATTAATTCATTTTGTCATTTGTGATCACGATTACCCCACCTTTCTTAGGCACACCTTTGCACACGGGACTTACCCATGCACTTTTGTCGAGAAATAGGATACACAATTCTGCATCCCAACCACTTGAGGATTTCTTTCTTTACTACCTCCTTCATTATGGGATTAAGCCTTCTTTGTCCTTGATGCTATGTTTAGCATTTTCCTCTAACACAATCCTATGCATGCAGTTGTAGGACTTATTCCATGTATGTCGGACATTTGCCAACCTATTGCCTTCTTGTGTCTTTTGAGTTGAAATGAGCTCCACCTCTTGGTTTTGATCCAAACTAGCGAGAAATGATGCCAGTGAGTCTTATTCTCCCCTAAATATGCATACTTGGATGCTTGGGCAATTCCTTCAACTCTAGATCGGGTGGTTGAATAATGGAAGGCACACTCTTCTTTAGGTTTGAGTTCTCTTGCTCTAGTGACTCATATCTTCTAGCCCAAACCTCATTCACGACTTGCTTTCTTTCTTGAAATTCCTCTTCTTCCAACAATTCATGTTCCTCGATCTTTGTTAAGTACCTTTCCCAAGTGGTTACTAGTTTTTGAAAATGTTTTGAACCACTTGGTCAAGAGACTACCCACAAAGGAACACTCTTGATGTTGACATCACAGGAGCTTTAATGCATTGAGAACATTGATCTTAACTTCTTGATCATTAACTCTCATTGTCAATTCTCCTTTTTGTACATCAATTAGTGTCTTCCCTGTAGCCAGAAAGGGTCTACCCAGAATAAAAGGTACCTCTGCATCTGCTTCAAAATCTAAGATAACAAAGTCAACGGGGAAAAACAAATTTATCAACTTTAATTAAAACATCCTCCGGTATTCCTCGGGATAGGCAAGTGACTGTCGACTAGCTGGAGGCTTACGAAAATGGCACAGCGGTTCCTATACCCAATTGTGTGTAAATGGACTTAGGCATTAAGTTGATACTAGCCCTACGTCACATAAAGCCACGACCCGAATAAAAATTTCTAATGGAGCAGGTGTTGTGAAACTACGGGTGTCATACCCCAATTTTGTCAAAAGCAGGTCAAAACCTAATTTTCAACCAAAAATAAATAAATTAAGGCTTGGCATGCATTTTAGAGTTTTAAAAAGTCATCCAAGGGTTTTTAGGATCATGTTTAGAATGAAAATGCATTTTTGAGCTAATTAGGGTTTTTAGGTCAAAAAGGGTATTTTGGTAATTTCACGAGAAAGTGGAAAATTCTCGGGAAAAGCCATTGGGCATGCATTTTTGGGTCCTAAAAGTCATCTCATTGTTTTTAAAATGATGTTTGGAGTTGGGAGACATGTTCAATGCAAAAAGTTGAATTTTGGGGCAAAATTAGGGTTTTTTGACCAAAAGGGCATTTTGGTCATTTCACTAAAACAGACAATTTCCCAGTAAAAATCACTATGCATCTCTTGAGAATTTATTTGGGTTCAAATGAGGAGTTGTGCATTTGTGTTCATCATTGGAATATTTTTGCATGAAATTCGATTTTTTTGAACAAAAGGCAAAATGGTCATTTTCCTCTGGGTGGGGTACTAAATCAATTTTGGGGTTGGTGAAGTCATGAAATTCAGAGCCCAATCATTGAATCATGGGATATAGCCCAAAATGGCATGAATTAAGGAAGAATTATCTAGAAAAGGAAAATAAAAAATGAAAGGATAATAACAAAGGTAGTGGGGAACAAGAAAGTACAATGACAACTTGCAATTTCACACCCTCACTCTCACCATGGCTGCGCATGACCAGCCTTCTTTTCCCCTCAATTTTGATTTATTTTTATTGTGTTTAAATCATGGCCTTCTATTCAATTTTTAAGTGCAATCTTCACCATTCATTTGAATTAAAATGGCACTTGTGTAATAAGCTTCATGGAAAAATACAATTTTGTAAATGGTCTTATCCTTCACCCCCTTCCTTAAGCTGCACCCTCAGCCCATTTTATGCCCTCAATCCATGTGATATTGCATCTTGACCATTGATTAAAACTCTATCTCAAATCCTAGTGGTTTTACAAAAAAGCACATTATCCTGAAATGCCCTTAAATTGGTCCTCATATAAAAGCCCAAAAATAAGAGACTCACTCACACACTCTCTCATTTTTACCTAGCACACAATCAGCTCAAGAATTCCTCTCCTCCCCTCCTCTCAAACCCGAAACCCCTCTCTCGTTTCTCCTCTTCAATCTTTTCAACTTTCCTTCACCAAATCACCTCAAACACACTCTACATTCATATATCTTCTTCCTTTTATCCTTGATTCCATTTTTACATTATCAAAGGGTTTGTTTCTTCAAGGTTTTGGAGCTGTTCTTGCTAGTTCTTGAGGATTGTTGGTGTTTTGTTGCTCTTGTTCTTCATTCCTATTCTCATTTAGTTTGGAATTAAGGTATAATTTAAACCCCTTTGCATTTTCATCAATTTCTTTGCATCAAAACCTTTTTCAACTTATATTTGCATCTCATAATATCATATAATGTAGATTAGGGGCTGTTGTGGGTGAGTTGGCATCTCACCCACTAAATAAATTGTTCTTGCGATTATGTGTTGATTAGGTTTTATTCTTTTGATTTGCTACTTTGGTCATGCGATTTTTACCCAAATGAAAACATGTTTCCCTTTTCTTTTTGCTTCAACTTTGAGCCTAATACATGATCCTTTGAATATTCTTGTTCATTAAATGATTTGAAGTTGATTAATGCTTGATTAATTGTGCTAATTTTGTGAACAATGCTTGTGGTTGAATTTTGATGTTTTGAACTTGAACTTTGAGGATGGGGTTTGGTTCTAGTCTCTAATGCTAGGGTTCTTGCTCATTTTGTTGTTTATCATGTAATCATGCTCATCTATGTGGTTGGTTCAATTGTGATGAAAGAATTGGATGATTTAGGGTAAATAGGGCTTGGTTTCAAGCCCATTTTTAGGGTTTTCTTGTTTTGATTTTCCTTTTATCTTTGCATGAAATAAATGTGGGTTTGAACTACAATAGGCTTGGCCTTATAGCCCATTATATGCCTACTTGATATGTCTAAATCACAAAAATAATTGTTGTTAAGTCTTGTAAAAAAATTAAAAAGTGTTTCAAAGTTGTTTTGCTTTGCAAATTCTGATGTGAGCTAGTGTTTGTAATTTTAATTGCAAAATTGAATTGAAATGGGTATTAAATGGATTGTTCTCAAGTTGTTTTGATTTAATTTGCTTGCCCTTTGTTATTGTTTGATGATTGGCAATATGAGGCTCACTTGTGCTTCATGCACTTTAATCAAGTGAGAGGATTGCCTAATGTGATTCAATCCTTCTATTCTTGTGCTAATTGCTTAATTGTTGATGATGTGTAAAAGGATTCCCACTTATGCCTAGTGCATATGCTTTATAGTGTGGAAGATTACTTCAAATGATTCAACTTGTTTTTAATTTCCCATGCAAGTTTGCGTTTCCATTTGGTAATTGTTCATGACAACTTGTGAATACTCCTTATGATTGTCCTCCATTCGGCCTAGGGTTTAAAATGTAACCTATCTTTTTTTTTTTTTTTTTTTTTGCAATGTTTCTCTTGTAGACACCACTTTGCAACTTACTAGGTTATTTGTTAGGTCTCACATATTCATATCACTAATGATTGATGATTCAACATCATCCTTGTACCTTTATTTTGTAAATGGTAATGAGTATGCTTGTATTTCAATTGTTGATTACTTTGCTTGCAAATTAGTAAGTATTGTGCTTTGGTTTTGACTTGAAAATTGATTGAAGGTTCTACTTTCTTTTCTTTGTGGCCAATGCCACCCCCTCAAATTCTTTTCTTATCCTTTCTAATAAATCTTTTTTTTTTTAAAGGCTTTTTCCAAGTCAATACTCTTCAAATCATTTTCATAAATTAATCAAATCTTTTGAGGTCAATAAATAACTTTTTCAAAACTCATAAGGAGGCAAGTCGGACGTCTGGCGATTTTGTCTAGCGTCTGAGGCAGGGTATGCGGCTCAAGCGTCTTAGGATACTTGTGAAAAATAAAACAAATAATTAATAATTACAAACCCTTTTTCCTAAGAAAACCAAAAGATCATTTTTCAAAAAGTAGTGGGGCACGTCGTGCATGCAGTGGGGATGTCTTTGTTCTAGGTCTATTGGACTGTACAGTCTAGGACCGAAAACCCCTACAATAAAAGACACCAACACACTTCTTTCCTAAAAAATCACAAAAGCCGTCTTCGGACGCAAAAAGCCACTTTCAAAAAATCACAAAGCCGTCTTCGGACGCAAAAAAAACGAGAACTACGTAGCTTTGATCCCTCATCTCAGTGAGGGTACGTAGGACCGGGTTCATGTCCCGTCAAGCACGCTTTTAAAAAAAATCCTTGTTTTGTTCCGCTTTTCAAGGATATCAAAAATATTCTTTTTCTCGTTTCCAATAAAATATTTTCTCAATCAAAAGAAAAGCAAAGAAGTAGAACGATTGTTTCAAATCAAATATTTCAAAACCACACATCAAATTAAAGGTTCCCTTTCGGTAGAAAGGAGGTGCGGGGTGCTTATACCTTCCCGTACCTAACCGACCCCGAACCTACATCTCTTGTTTTGAAAAGACCACCCGCCTTGTATAAAAAGCGTTTTTCAATGTTTTTCGTCTCAAAACTAAAATATTGGTGGCGGCTTCATAAACCTTCCCACGTTGTACATCGAGAAATCCAAACCGGATTTTTGGTGCAACATTGCTGACTTCAGCTTTGAGGATCAACTTTTCTTTTTTTAGAAAAAACGAGGGTCAAGCCTAATTAATTTGGTGCGTGGTTTAAATTGTTTGAATTGAAAATTTTTCGTTCTATCTCTTCTTTTTCTTCTTTTTCTTTTTCTTTTTCTTTCTTTGTCTGTAAATGCTTGATGGTTTCTCTTGCATTATTGTGTACATTGTGTTGCATTCATGTGCATTTGTTTATTTCTACACTTGCTTCTTGTTTCTTCTCTTACCCCTTTCTTTCTTTACTTACGCATCATATTCCCCTCATCTTGCATGTTCCCCTCTTCTTCGCTCCCTTTCTTTGGTAAGTTCATGCATTTTCCCCTTCTATTATGATCCCCTCTTCTTAGCTCCTTTTTCTTAAGGTAAAGAGTTTTAGATGATTGTTAATACCTTAGGTTGATTTCTTGCTTAGACTTGAACGATATGTGCAAAACCCTAGGATAGACGACTCTCTTTTTACGGGTGTGTTTGGATTTTCTTTGCGGTGGGGGGGTATATGCATCATTATGCTCCTACACACACTTTCACTTGTTTTTACCTTGTGTGATTTTTGGTGAGACAGACCCTATGCAGGGCTAGAGTATATCTTAGGCTAGAAGCGAAGTCATTAGTGGCTGCACTGCTGGGCGTCGTCGTCTTTTAGTGTGGTTGCGAAGACTTCACCTAGAGTTTGGCTTTGTTGAAGGGCTCATCACTTGGGCGTCGTCCTGTTTGATCGGTGCGCTTTCGGATAAGGTCGTTGGCTCTAGGAACCTTATTTAGGGCCCTCTTGTTAGTGCTTACCTTGAAGTACCCCTAAAAAAAGGCCACAGATCACATCTCCTAAGAAACCTTGTAGGACACAAAGGAGCTTGCATACCCACTGGATCGAAATTTTTGAAAATAAACGGTGTTTTTCCAAAAATGTATAAATGTCCAACTTTTGAAAAAATTTGTTATGTTGAAATTCAAACATCATGCATTCATGCATTCATGCATTCATTTCGCATGCATTCTCATCGGTGTTAGGGAATTGTGGGTATCAGTGACAATTTCCCTGGCACCACGTGAAAGAAACGCATCCACATTTCATGCGCATATATTTATGCATCCATTCATTTCATGCATTACGGCACTCATAAAAACATTTCTTTCTAAGTTCGGAGAAAAAAAGGCAAGTGGTTCGTCCACATCGCTACTTCACCCGTTTGCAAGCGAGGCGATGGCGTCAGCGAAGACGTGCAGGTCGGAAGAAACAATGGTAGAGATCCTTAATCTGACGGTGGCTCGGGAGAACCAACTCTGAAAACTAAGATGGAGGCCATGGAAACTCGGATGGCGAGGTAATGGATATCTTTGCAAAATCGAGAAGTGGGGCGGCTGCTGGCCGCGCGATCGTGAATCGAAGGGGCCGTTACCTTTGTTTCTCCTCTGTGTCGGTGAAGTAAATAGCTTGTTCATCCTCTCCCGGGCGAGTGAGTCATTCCCGAGGGGCAAATGGTGGACACGATCAAATACACAAAGGTATCCTTGGGGATGCCCATGAATTATACACCATCCACCATGAAGCCATTCTGTGGTGACAAGTCGACTTCTTTGTGGTTGCTTCTAGTGGAGCGTGGGTGTGCCACACATTCACATTCCTAGTCCCGATATTATACCTCCAAGAAGTTCTCCTGCTCTGTTAGGAGATTCTTGTGAATCCTCCAAATCTTTGCTCATCAAATGGGAAACCCCGCTCGGTATGGGGTTACTACTTGATCCGAGGAGCTATCCTCGGGGCGGATGGTTGAAAGTTCACGACCAAGGGGCGGATATCATTTGCTAGAAGAAGAGCGATTGAGGGCAATGGAAGGGTCGAGTCTGAGGAGCTAAGGATCTTGCGAGACACATGTCTTGTTCAGTGTTGTTATACCTCCCAAATTCAAAGCGCCCGATTTTGATAAATGCGAAGTAGCCTTTGGGTGTCCCTCCGACCATCTAACGATGTATGTTAGAAAGATGGCGACTTATGCCCATGATGATAAAGTGTTGATCCATTTCTTTCAAAGCGATCGGCCCGGGCGTCTACAGGCCCGTATATATGCATTTCAATCCTCAGACATCCATAGTTGGAAGGATCTCTCTGAAGCATTTCTTAAGCGATGTCGATTACAATATGGATCTTGCTCTGACGGATCTCAACTACAACACATGAGCAAAGGTGATGAGAGAATCATTTAAAGAATATGCTCGAAGTGGAGAAGTGTAGCGGCCAGGTAAAGCCACCGTTGTGAGAAAAAGAAATGGTGTATATGTTCATGGAAACTCTCCCGGGGATATACTATGATCGGTTGGTGGGTAGTGTCTCCTCTAGTTTCTACGATATGGTGGTCATTGGGAGGCGTTTGGAACATGGATTGCGTAGTGGAAAGATTGCGGAGGTTTTGGCAATCCCGGTGGGTAGAAGAAACCTTTTTCTAATTTCCACTAAGAAAAGGAAGGGAAGCGAATGTCATTCTTTGCGGGAAGTCGAGTCCTTCAACTCTCCACCACAAAAGTTCCGTTCTCTGTTCTGCTCGGCCATGACAAGATAATTCAGTCACGGGACTCGGAATTACCAAGAAAGGAGGCGTGCGATTTTGATCAGATTCCCATCACTTATCTTGAAATTTGTTTAATCACCTCATTGCCAAGAATCTAATCAACACTCGCCCTATGAAGCCGGCTCAACCCCCCTTCCCCAGGGGATATAATGCCGATGCCACATGTAGTTTCCACAGTGGAGGGGTTGGTCATACAGTCGAAGATTGCAAGGCATTCAAGTATGTAGGCCAGGACCTAATTTATGCTAATTGGTTATCTTTTAAGCAGAACAATCCGAGCACGACAATTAATCCCTTGCCAGGTCATGGGGCACCATCTGCCAATGCCATAGAGGATTCTGGGAGGCAGATCATGATAAGAAATGTTGAGAGTATCAAGACTCCTCTGGAAGACATATATGCTTTGAGCTATGCGGATGGGAATAATCGAAAAGAGGCTGTGTGTGTCTTGACCACAGTGTGCGGAGTGCTTGTGAGGTTTTCAAGTCTGTTTTACAAGATCGATGGGCGATTATGTAGTTCGGTTAGAGGTAGTTGAGAAAGAAGAAGGTGTGCTCATGTTACAGTTCAATGATGGCAGAGAGACCAAAAAGCCAATTGAAAGTCTGCGCAATCCTGATCCAAAATGGGTTCAAGCCAAGGCTAGACCAATAGTCACTTTGAAGACTCGGTTCCGCTTCTCATGCGAGGAAGAAATCAGCGAAGATGTAGCGGCGGTACCTACAAAAGAAGGATGTTGGGATACCTAGGGAGCCCGGTGGAAAGTTTGATTACTTGGTGGATATGATGCTCCCGAGAGTGCTCAAATCCGAATGAAGACATCCATTACGGGGATGGGATGAGGAAGATGAGCAACACAACCAAGTTCTTTGTCATCATGGATAGTTACGAATCGGCGTAGCGGTGGTGCCTACAAAGAGGATGTTGGGATACCTAGGGAGCCAGGTGGAAAGTTTGATTACTTGGTGGATATGATGCTCCGAGAGTGCTCAAATCCAAATGGAAGATATCCATTACGGGGTGGGATGAGGAAGATGAGCAACACAACCAAGTTCTTTGTCATCATGAATAGTTAAGTGCGAAGAAAGAAGAAATAGATGGTTGGCCAAGTGAGAGAGTCGGGACCCACAGTCAAAGAAGATTCCGATTTGTAATCTCTACGAGTTTCAAGAGTCTTGGTATCTTTGAACCGGATCGGATCAACTGCTGTGAGGATGATTGAGAGAATGAAGAAGCGGAGCGATTTAGTCCGTCATTTGCGGCGCTACAAAGGAGCTCAGAAGCGGGAAGGCTGTTGACTTGCCCTTACCTTTAGTTCAAAGTAATGATTGTAATGCACACCTTTGGCTCTGCCCGAGGCCTTAGGAGTAGTTTGTTAGGGCATGCATGTTTTTATTTTCAACAACATTATCATCAATAAAAACGCTTGTTTTGAATTTCATCAATAAAATTTCCTTTTAAGTCATTTATCTCTGTGTTTTCTTTCCGCTTTGTTATGTTTGTTTAAGCTTTTCATTCTAGTGTGCGCTTCCCGAATGCGGATCAAAAGTAATTATCTCTGAAAATAATAGTGCCAACAATTCCTATTCGACTTTGATCATCAGATTAACCAAAGTGAAGGGGATGTTGATGAAAGCTGGGAAACTCCTCGGAATTAATGAGATTAATAGAGCAAGAAGAAGATAATTCAACCTCATGGGGCCCGTGAGATTGTCAACTTGGAGTGCGAGAAGAGGATAAAAGGGAAGTTAAGGTTGAGTGCAGCCATGGAAGATGGTGAGCGCAAAAAAGTTAATCGGATCTTGCATGATTCTGGCGGCGTCTTTGCATGGTCGTACAAAGATATGCGGGGCTGAATCACGACATTGTTGAACACAAGTTGCGATCAAACGAGTGCCCTCGATCAAGCGAGAAATAAGAAGAATGAAGCGAGAGATGTCGCGAAAATCCGGGATGAGGTAAAAAGCGGTTTGATCTTTGGGTTTCTAGTAGTTGCAAAGTATCCACGATGGGTAGCCAGCGTCGTTCCGTCCAGAAGAAAGATGGCAAAGTCGAGAATGTGTGTCGACTACGAGAGACTGAATAGAGCTAGTCCCAAAGATGACTTCCCCACGCCTCACATTGACATTACGGTAGGCGATCTGACCCGGCACTCATTGTTCTCCTTCATGGATGGGTATTCGAGGGTATGTCGGATAAAAATGGCTCGGAAGATATGGAAAACCACCTTCATAACTCTTTGGGGCACGTTACGCTACAAAGTGATGCCTTTTGGACTCAAGAATGCGGAGCAACTTATCGAGAGAACAATGGTGGCGCTATTCCATGACATGATGCACAAGGAAATTGAGGTGTATGTGGATGATATGATTGCCAAGTCCAAGGCCGAGTAGAGGGCACATTGTTAATCTCACGGAAACTCTTGGCGTCTACGGAAGTTCAAGCTCGGACTAAACCCGACAAAATGCACCTTTGGTGTAAGATCCGGAAAGCTATTGGGATTCATCGTCGATCGAAGAGGATAGAGGTTGATCGGATAAAGTTAAAGCAATCCTTGAAATGCGATGCCAAAAAGCGAAAAAGAGGTTAAGTGGTTTCCTTGGGAGATTGAACTACATCTCGAGGTTCATATCGATTGGCCGCCACTTGTGAACCTCTCTTTAAAGCTGTTGTGCAAGAATCGAAAGCGAGAATGGAATGATGAGCGCCAAAAGGCCTTTGAAAGAATTAAAGATTATCTGCGAGAACCCGCCAATTACGATGCTGCCGGTGGGCTGGTGAGCCAACTTATCTTGTATTTAAGCTGTCTTTGGACAACTCAATGAGGTGTGTCTTGGGACGACATGATGAATCGGGAAAGAAAGAGCATGCCATCTACTATCGAGTAAAAAGTTCACCATTGCGAGGCGAGATATTCGATGCTTGAAAAGACTTGTTGCGCGCCCAGCTTTGAAGTGCACATCGTTTAAGGCGTTACATCTTTGAGTCATACAACTTTGGTTGGTATCTAAAATGGATCCAATCAAATACATTTTTGAAAAGCCACCCTCACGGGGCGGATCGCTCGGTGGCGGATGTTGTTATCTCAGTATGATATTACGTATGTCACGCGAAGCGATCGAAGGCGATACACTTGCCGAGTATTTAGCATGCCCGGCCAATTCAAGATTACCCGGTCAATGCGGTATGATTTTCGGATGAAGACATCATAGCCTTTGTTTGAAGAAGGAAATCTCGGGAAGATGAGAGGTGGAGGATGATATTTGTGGTGCATCAATGTGTGGGGCACACGGGTGAGGCGATGTTAATCTCCCGATAATCGCTTTGTTCGATCCTTTGCCAGATTGAGCTTTTATGTCGGCAATAACATTCTTTGAATATGAGCATGCATCCTAGGCATTGAGCAGCCCTTGAATGGAAAGTTAAAAGGCTAGGCGTGTATGGGGATTCAGCCCTAGTTATTCATCAAGTAAGAGCGATTGGGAGACCGAGACCCCAAGCCCAGTTCCTTATTGTGATTACATGCAAGAGTTGGTGAAGGCTTTTGGCGAGATCACCTTGACCATATCCTCGAGGTGAAAACCGGTTAGGTGACGCATTGGCAACACTTGTCTTCTATGTTCAATGTTAGTTGTGACAAGAGCTTGACTAATATCGAGAATTCGACCAGGGCTGCTGCTGCATCATCATTCTTTGCACGACAATAGATGAGAGCCCAACGAGAAGCCTTGGTATCATGACATCAAGCAATAAATCACTAATCAAGAATACCCACATGGGACATCAGAGAATGACAAGAGAACTCTCAGGAGATTGTCAAGGAATTTCTTCTTGAGTGGTGAAGTTCTCTACAAAAGGAACTATGATATGGTTCTCACGAGTGCGTTGCCAAAGAAGAAGGTGAAAGAATCATGAAGGATGTGCCACGAAGGTTCGTTTGGAACCCACTCCAGTGGACACACTATGGCTAGAAAGATTTTGAGAGCCGGCTATTCTTGGTTGCGGATGGAGTCGATTTACTCTGATTTTGTGAGGAAGTGCCACAAGTCCCGGATCTATCTTGATCACATTCATGTACCTTTGCTAAGTTGAATGTTTTGGCTGCGTCTTGGCGTTCTCAATGTGGGGCATGGGCGTCATAGGTCAATTGAACCCCAGCGTAAATGGGCATCGTTTCATCACGGTAGCCATTGACTATTTCACAAAGTGGGTTGAAGGCGCCTCGTATTCAAGTATAACTTGATTCGATGGTTGCCAAGTTTGTCGAAAGATTTGATTTGCCGTTCACGGTCTTCCCAACAAGATCATCAGCGATAATGGCGGCAACTTGAGCAATGAGAATGATGAAGGACCTATCTTGTAGAGTTCAAGATTCGACATCACAATTCATCCGTCACCGTCCCAAAATGAGCGGAGGCGGTTGAAGCGACCAACAAGAATATCAAGAAAATAGTCTGAGAAAATGGTGGTAACCTACTGGTAGCACGAAATGCTCCTTTTAAGCTTTGCATGGCTATCGTACCTCGGTGCGTACATCGGCCCAGGGCAACCCCTTTCTCTGCGGTATATGGGTGGAGCGGTGCTTCCCGTTGAGGTTGAAATACCCTCCTGCGGGTACTAATGGAAACCAAGTTGGAAGAAGCGGAGTGGAGTGCAGGGCCGTCTGGATCGGCTAAATCTCATTGAAGAAAAAGAATTGCGACCTTGTGTCATGGGCAACTATATCGTGAGAGGATGGCGCTTTCGACAAGAAGGTTCGTCCCGAGAATTCAATGAGGAGAACTAGTACTCAAAAGATTACGCCTATTGAGTGATCCCGTGTGGGAAGTGGGCGCCCACCTATGGCCGTGCGTGCGTGGTCGAAAAGCCTTTTCCGGAGGCCGCGATACTCACAAATATGGATGGCGAGGATCACGAAGAACCCGTCAATTCGATCAGTGAAGAAGTATTATGCACGAAAGAAATAAGTAAAAAAAGAAAGATAAGCCCGATAAAAATAGCTCGCTAGGTTGAAAACCGAAAAGAGCGGCCTAGGCAAAATCGGAGGCGACCGGTGGATTGAAAACCCGCAAAGGCGATCGAGGCAAAAATTAAATTCGAGCTTGGGCATGAAAAGTAGGCAAGGGCATACAACACCCGAAGGTGCAGTTAAGAGGGTGGTCAAAGTCATGGAAACAAATGGTTGCTTATCCACGAGAGATGGGCGATCGAAAATCGACTTCTCTCTTTTTAGTGTTTTTGTAGTTTAAACTTTCAAATGTCTTGAGCGATCGGCGTAACTTTTTGTATGGCCAAACTACATCAATAAAGTTCAATCTTTCTCATATCATTTGCTATTTTCTTGTTTTTACGCTCAAAGTAAGCGTTTTATGATGATGATGACATTGATCACGTAAAACATGTGCATAAATCATAAAGCATCACAATCATTGCGAAATTTCTAAAAGTCATGGAAAAAACAACTTTTCAAAGCAAATTGAGTTATGAAGTAAACAATTACGCTCGTAATTATCCTCAAATGGTAAAATTATAAAGCAAATTTGCACTTGGCTCATACGCCACCACAATCCTAATCAGTTCTGCAGTCGTGTCACGAGTTGGTCGAACCGTGAAAAAAGAAAAGCCAAAAGAGCAAAAGAGCAAATGAAAGCGGATGATCGAGAAAAAGAAAGGCGATCGAAAAATTAAATCAAAAAGAAAAAAAAACTCAAGAATGTCCCACCACATGCATCATCACACCAAAATCATAGCATTGCATGCACTCGCATAACATGCTCTGCATAACATGCCTTTGCATAACATGCACCCATGCTTCATGCACCATCCGCATGCATCAAGTGGCGTATCGGGTACCTCGATTCAACACGCCCGGCGTTGGTCATCTCAATCGATCACTCAGCGGGATTTGTGAATCGCCGGGACCCATGTGTCCGCCGGGACCAATCGTCCGCCGGATCCGTCGTTATCGAGCGCAGGCGAATCATTAGACCACAGGGTCGCCGGTTTTAGTTTAAATCAGCGATCCAAACAGCGACTTTGAACTTCGGCCTTCATTTTGCCAAGTCATCAGAGCATGGCGGATCGGCCCCGAGACCGTGTCCTTCATTTTGCCAAGTCATCACTTTGAGCATGCCGGATCGGCCCCGGAACCGTGTCCTTCATTTTGCCAAGTCATCACGAGCATGACGGATCGGCCCCGGACCGTGTCCTTCATTTTGCCAAGTCATCACTTTGAGCATGGCGGATCGGCCCCGAGACCGTGTCCTTCATTTTGCCAAGTCATCAGCGAGCATGGCGGATCGGCCCCGGACCGTGTCCTTCATTTTGCCAAGTCATCAGCGAGCATGACCGGATCGGCTCCTCGGACTTACGTGTCCTTCATTTCGCCAAGTCATCACTAAGCATGGCGGATCGGCCCCTCGGACCTCGTGTCCTTCATTTTGCCAAGTCATCAGGCATGGCGGATCGGCCCCTCGGACCTCGTGTCCTTCATTTCGCCCAGTCATCACTTGAGCATGGCGGATCGGCCCCAGAACCGTGTCCTTGGACTAGTTGTGTCGATATAAAGCATAAGCGTAAGTCCATCAGAGTAAAATGTATCGGTTCCACAACTTGATATTGAACCTCGGGCGCTCGAGCAGGCCACCTTGAGCCAAGTGCTCGCCCGAGCCACAAGTGCTCGCCCGAGAACCAGTGTTCCTTGAGCCCTGGCGCTCCTTCTTTCTGCATTCTTTCTTTGCTTTATTCTTGTTTTTTTTGCTGAGGTTGGCACCAACTTTATTTCCTACTTGTGTCGGCCTACGGAGGTTGGTACACTCTTTATTGCTTTCTTTATCGCTTTCTTTATTTCCTCGATTGTCGGCTGCGGCCCGTGCGAGTACATTCTTTATCACTTTCTTCATTTTACGCGGTGTCGGCCTGCAGTCGATACCATCTTCTTGCTTTATTTCTTGTTTTTGCCACACGAGGTGGGCACCACCTATTTCCGCTTTTGTTGGCTCATTGAAATTTGTACTTCATTCATTACAATCATTTACTGGCATCCATTCACCCAAAAAAAAAAAAGAAAATTCGGGTTTTCCTAAGTTGACAAAATCGGTATAATTTACAATTCTTTATCTCTATTTTGCCTCGGAATATGTTTGGCCAATTCATATTCCTTGTTAAAATCTAGATAAAGAGAGCGTTTGTCATACCCCAATTTTGTCAAACAGGTCAAAACCTAATTTTCAACCAAAAATAAATAAATTAAGGCTTGGCATGCATTTTAGAGTTTTAAAAAGTCATCCAAGGGTTTTTAGGATCATGTTTAGAATGAAAATGCATTTTTGAGCTAATTAGGGTTTTTAGGTCAAAAGGGTATTTTGGTAATTTCACGAGAAAGTGGAAAATTCTCGGGAAAAAGCCATTGGGCATGCATTTTTGGGTCCTAAAAGTCATCTCATTGTTTTTAAAATGATGTTTGGAGTTGGGAGACATGTTCAATGCAAAAAGTTGAATTTTGGGGCAAAATTAGGGTTTTTGACCAAAAGGGCATTTTGGTCATTTCACTAAAACAGACAATTTCCCAGTAAAAATCACTATGCATCTCTTGAGAATTTATTTGGGTTCAAATGAGGGAGTTGTGCATTTGTGTTCATCATTGGAATATTTTTGCATGAAATTCGATTTTTTTGAACAAAGGGCAAAATGGTCATTTTCCTCTGGGTGGGAGTACTAAATCAATTTTGGGGTTGGTGAAGTCATGAAATTCAGAGCCCAATCATTGAATCATGGGATATAGCCCAAAATGGCATGAATTAAGGAAGAATTATCTAGAAAAGGAAAATAAAAAATGAAAGGATAATAACAAAGGTAGTGGGGAACAAGAAAGTACAATGACAACTTGCAATTTCACACCCTCACTCTCACCATGGCTGCGCATGACCAGCCTTCTTTTCCCCTCAATTTTGATATTATTTTTATTGTGTTTAAATCATGGCCTTCTATTCAATTTTTAAGTGCAATCTTCACCATTCATTTGAATTAAAATGGCACTTGTGTAATAAGCTTCATGGAAAAATACAATTTTGTAAATGGTCTTATCATTCACCCCCCTTCCTTAAGCTGCACCCTCAGCCCATTTTATGCCCTCAATCCATGTGATATTGCATCTTGACCATTGATTAAAACTCTATCTCAAATCCTAGTGGTTTTACAAAAGCACATTATCCTGAAATGCCCTTAAAATTGGTCCTCATATAAAAGCCCAAAAATAAGAGACTCACTCACACACTCTCTCATTTTTTACCTAGCACACAATCAGCTCAAGAATTCCTCTCCTCCCCTCCTCTCAAACCCGAAACCCCTCTCTCATTCTCCTCTTCAATCTTTTCAACTTTCCTTCACCAAATCACCTCAAACACACTCTACATTCATATATCTTCTTCCTTTTATCCTTGATTCCATTTTTACATTATCAAAGGGGTTGTTTCTTCAAGGTTTTGGAGCTGTTCTTGCTAGTTCTTGAGGATTGTTGGTGTTTTGTTGCTCTTGTTCTTCATTCCTATTCTCATTTAGTTTGGAATTAAGGTATAATTTAAACCCCTTTGCATTTTCATCAATTTCTTTGCATCAAAACCTTTTTCAACTTATATTTGCATCTCATAATATCATATAATGTAGATTAGGGGCTGTTGTGGGTGAGAGTTGGCATCTCACCCACTAAATAAATTGTTCTTGCGATTATGTGTTGATTAGGTTTTATTCTTTTGATTTGCTACTTTGGTCATGCGATTTTTACCCAAATGAAAACATGTTTCCCTTTTCTTTTTGCTTCAACTTTGAGCCTAATCCATGATCCTTTGAATATTCTTGTTCATTAAATGATTTGAAGTTGATTAATGCTTGATTAATTGTGCTAATTTTGTGAACAATGCTTGTGGTTGAATTTTGATGTTTTGAACTTGAACTTTGAGGATGGGGTTTGGTTCTAGTCTCTAATGCTAGGGTTCTTGCTCATTTTGTTGTTTATCATGTAATCATGCTCATCTATGTGGTTGGTTCAATTGTGATGAAAGAATTGGATGATTTAGGGTAAATAGGGCTTGGTTTCAAGCCCATTTTAGGGTTTTCTTTGTTTTGATTTTCCACTTTTATCTTTGCATGAAATAAATGTGGGTTTGAACTACAATAGGCTTCGGCCTTATAGCCCATTATATGCCTACTTGATATGTCTAAATCACAAAAATAATTGTTGTTAAGTCTTGTAAAAAAAATTAAAAAGTGTTTCAAAGTTGTTTTGCTTTGCAAATTCTGATGTGAGCTAGTGTTTGTAATTTTAATTGCAAAATTGAATTGAAATGGGTATTAAATGGATTGTTCTCAAGTTGTTTTGATTTAATTTGCTTGCCCTTTGTTATTGTTTGATGATTGGCAATATGAGGCTCACTTGTGCTTCATGCACTTTAATCCAAGTGAGAGGATTGCCTAATGTGATTCAATCCTTCTATTCTTGTGCTAATTGCTTAATTGTTGATGATGTGTAAAAGGATTCCCACTTATGCCTAGTGCATATGCTTTATAGTGTGGAAGATTACTTCAAATGATTCAACTTGTTTTTTTTAATTTCCCATGCAAGTTTGCGTTTCCATTTGGTAATTGTTCATGACAACTTGTGAATACTCCTTATGATTGTCCTCCATTCTGCCTAGGGTTTAAAATGTAACCTATATTTTTTTTTTTTTTTTGCAATGTTTCTCTTGTGAACACCACTTTGCAACTTACTAGGTTATTTGTTAGGTCTCACATATTCATATCACTAATTATTGATGATTCAACATCATCCTTGTACATTGTTTTGTAAATGGTAATGAGTATGCTTGTATTTCAATTGTTGATTACTTTGCTTGCAAATTAGTAAGTATTGTGCTTTGGTTTTGACTTGAAAATTGATTGAAGGTTCTACTTTCTTTTCTTTGTGGCCAATGCCACCCCCTCAAATTCTTTTCTTATCCTTTCTAATAAATCTTTTTTTTTTTTTTTAAGGCTTTTTCCAAGAGTCAATACTCTTCAAATCATTTTCATAAATTAATCAAATCTTTTGAGGTCAATAAATAACTTTTTCAAAACTCATAAGGAGGCAAGTCGGACGTCTGGCGGCGATTTTGTCTAAGCGTCTGAGGCCGGGTATGCTGACTCAAGCGTCTTAGGATACTTTTGAGAAATAAAACAAATAATTAATAATTACAAACCCTTTTTCCTAAGAAAACCAAAAGATCATTTTTCAAAAAGTAGTGGGGCACGTCGTGCATGCAGCGGGGATGTCTTTGTTCTAGGTCTATTGGGTATGCAGTCTAGGACCAAAAAACCCTACAATAAAAGAGACCAACACACTTCTTTCTAAAAAAATCACAAAAGCCGTCTTGGACGCAAAAAAGCCACTTTCAAAAAATCACAAAGCCGTCTTGGACGCCAAAAAAAGCGAGAACTACGTAGCTTTGATCCTCGTCTCGGTGAAGTGCGTGGGGCCAGGGTTCATGTCGTCAAGCACGCTTTTAAAAAAATCCTTGTTTTGTTCCGCTTTTCAAGGATATCAAAAATATTCTTTTTCGTTTCCAATAAAATATTTTCTCAATCAAAAGAAAAGCAAAGAAGTAGACGATTGTTTCAAATCAAATATTTCAAAACCACACATCAAATTAAAGGTTCCCTTTCGGTAGAAAGGAGGTGCGAGAGTGCTTATACCTTCCCGTACCTAACCGACCAGAACCTACATCTCTTGTTTTGAAAAGACCACCGCTTGTATAAAAAGCGTTTTTCAATGTTTTAGTCTCAAAACTAAAATATTGGTGGCGGCTTCATAAACCTTCCCACGTTGTACATCGAGAAATCCAAACGGATTTTTGAGGTGCAACTACCAGAATCCTTTAATTTTACGGGGAGTTTATTTTGCATCAACATCTTTGCATTCCCGATCATTGCCACGATTTCAAATTCTCCCAACCTTCTTTTCTTTGTCAAAACATCTTTCATGAATTTGGCATAGTTGGGCATTGTTGTAATGCCTCAACTAGAGGAACATTAATGTGCAATTGTTTTAACACCTCAAGGAATTTATTGATTTGTTTGTCCTCATGTGCCTTTTTCAACCTTTGAGGGTAAGGTGGAGCGGGATATTCGGGCACCAATTTAGGTTCAGTGTTACTGTTTGCATTTGTGTATAGTGTCGGTCTTTATAACGTCTGGAAAATTCTTTTCATTTTCGGCAACACTTGACTCTAAATTCTTAGGTGCGATGCCACCTCCTTACCACTTACGGTGGTTATTGCTTTCACATGCTCCTTGCACAGTGCATGAGATGGAGAAAACTCGATAGTAGATGGGAGTCCACCATTTTGTCTTTGGTGAGGAAGCGGATGCAATCTGTCCCACTTGATTCTCGAGTTTTGATGGATGCTTCATGATGCTGCATTGTTGTTTTACAATCAGCGATGAATGACCTTAGCGAGACTCCATTGAGTTATCCATAGCGAGAGCAGGAGTTATCTGCATCTCACGAGGTTGTTGTTGTTGTTGCCTTGGGAAACACGGGGAATAGCGAGGAGCATTTGTGCTTGTGTTAGCATTATTTCCTCCCCACACGAAGTTAGGATGATTCCTCCAATCAAGGTTGTATGTATTGGAATAAGGGTTGTTACCCTTGTTGTAACCCACATAATTAGTGACGAGGATTTGTTGTGCATTCTTCATACGGATGAGCCTCTCCACAATCTACACAACTTCGTTTCTCGGTGGAGCTTGTTCAATTCTTCTTTGCGATTGACCTTTCGGCGCTATAGCATCGGGCGCTATAAGCGTTGGCGATGTTAACTCCTTTCACTAGTGCAAAATCGGAAAAGAATTAGACATTTAAAGTCACACGCTCGGATGCTTGACTTGATCGTAGAAAGCGCGTGTGTTTAAGTCAGCGTAGACACTTTGAAAACTTTTAACAATCTAAGACGAGTTGATATATCGCGTGACTTCAAAAGTATTACACTTTTAACAATCTAAGCGTGAGGTTTATCGCGTGACTTCAAAAGTCTTAAATAATAGAAACCTAAAAATAACGCTCTCTGAGAGCGCGTTCTCCTCAAATTTCAGAACTTGCTCTCGAACTGCTCTCGAGGAGCGCGAGCTTCCTCTTCCAAGCTCACTCTTAGAACTTGCGCCAATTCTCCTCACCAATTTCGCGAAACCCTAACCTCAGTTTCCCCAACCCTAAGTGATTTGAAGGCGATTTGGGTGTTGTCGTGCTTTGCGTTTGTTGCTTGGTTGTAGTCTGCATTTCCATTTGTTTGGTGCCATGGTTACGTGGGTGGAGCCTTCACATGAAGTGTATAGCGGTTTGTTGAGAGGAGGAGCGTTCTTGATTTTTGTGTTGGTGATTCGAGACTTGGTCTGCGTTATTGGAGTGCGATCTCGTAGTGTGGTGCATGTCTTTTCTTACGAGCGATTATATCATGTAAGTGTGAAGTTTTCACATGTATTCCACTTTGGTCTTCTGAATGTTTAAAATTCATAATCATTATGTGTCTCATGTGAACTTTGTTGTGATGGAGGAAAAGAAAGTTGCAAACTTTACATTGAGCACATCTGGTATTGTGGCTTTACGCCAATCAGTCATTAACGAGAAGCGCAAATTAAAGTATGTATTTACGGTTAGTTTTCTTTCTCGCTAAGCATTGGATGAAATTATATTCCTAGAATTGTTATACTATTTCTTTGGGACAAAATTTGTTATTCTTGGCATCTGGTCAACTATTTAGCGTAAATGTTTAGATGGCAAGACAAAATTGGTTGCATAGACAACGACCATCTTTGTCTGCGTGGAGTTCAACCATCATTCTTCTTTACGGAAAGCAGAGCTCCATGGTTGCTTTTGCATCTATAGTTGGAGGTGCTCTTTATTTTTATGCTTCTCTGCATATTTATTCAAACACGTTTCTTGCAGGCTTTGTTTTCTGTTAATAATTGTAGATGAACATGGGTATTGTTGTTTGGTTGTCACCAAGCTACATGCTCTTTTGTGATAGTCTTGGGTTTCTGTGGCTGAGCATCGTTCGAAAATGATGACTTTCATGCATGCTATTGGGTTAGTTTACGTGGTGAGCATCGGCTCCTACCCCTCAATGAAATCAAGGTTAGTTTCATTGTTGTTGGATTAGTTTTGAAGGCGATGGGACAATTAGAATTACATGTAGTAGCAACCTATTAATTAGATTTGATTTTGTATTTATACCATTTGAAAGTTAATTAGTGATGTTTAAATAAACCTTATGCTGCAGTAATGCCGGTCAAGTAAGAAAGACCTTATTAAGCCTCATGTGAACAACAATGGTTACTTTGTCTCTTTGAGTAAGATTTGTTTTGTTACCTTTTATCCATTTCAAAGGTTCAATCATTAGGGAATACTTATATATAGGGTCTACCAAGTAACTTTATATATGTAGAAGAAGAGTAGGAGCGCTCACCCGATGGTGAAAATGTTTTCAATATAAACTATGGCTATGAAGATGAATGTTTAGCATTAAATTTAGGCGATCATCGATCATCACATGTTCTTTTATGTATTTTAGGTTCTATGGCGAGTTTGACTACAAGCAATTTTGATAGTAGAAAAGTTTGTTTAGTCTTGCGATCTTCTCTCTCTGAGTCATAATCCATGCAATTAATCTACGCGACCTCGATAATTTTCTTTAATGAATATTTTACTGCGAGGCTTTTCTGAGCTCCATAGTTGAGCGTTACGTGAATTTACAAACAACTTCAAGTTCAAGTTCAAGTTCAACTTCTTCCACGGTATTGTGATCGAGATATAAAAGATTTGCTTATTACCTTGATGCTTTACGGTTTCATCATTGACTTAAATCGTGTGATAATAACCATCATGGGTTTGACCTTGCGAGTTTACGGTTCTCAACCTTCAAAACCAGTTTCGATTCAAGCTACAAGCATCGAGAAGTCGAATTTGTTTATCTTTTCAATTCCACGATTATTATTTTCTGATTTGTTTGCTAACGTTGGCGGTACATTGCGATTGTTGCGTTGATCTTGAATGGCGTTTTTGAAGCGTCATTGCACTTTCCGCCGATCTGGCGTGGTAAGTGATAATATTCCATTCTTATTCTTTTGTTCTTCTAACTTCTTTGCGTGTTTTTCTTTCTTTTGAGCAATTTATTAAACCCGATCTTACTTTTTACCTAACCATTCAATAGGTTGCTTATTTAGGATATTGGAATGTAATACAAGTTTTAGGGTGAAGCTTGATAATATGAACCATATTGATCATTTCATCTACTCAACTTGGAGACCATGTTAAAGTACTAAGTGGTTGGGCTTACGGTTTATTGTATTTTTAATATTTTGGTGTCAACATCATATCATATATCTTTGGTTGACAAGATATTAGTCAAATGAATGTTGAATTGCTAAAGTAATTTTTAGTTTGCTAATGATATTTTTGAGCAAAATATAATACATTTATTTTATATAGAATATGTATGTTGCTAGATTTAATGAATTTGATGTGGGGCCAAATTAGTATATGCACGAGGATCACCCAAAAGCTAAAAAGAATTAAAACTTAAATAAACACTTTTGAAGTCAAGCATTTAAAATGTATGTCTTAAAAACATAACTTTTAAAGTCAAGCATTTAAAGCACTTTGACTTAAAAACATCTTTAAAGTCAGCGCGTGACTTTAAAAAAGCTATCCACAGGTGGTCTAGAGAGAACACGAGGAATTAAAGTCGAGCGGTTAAAAGTCGACTTAGAAACAAACTTATGAAGTCGGGCACTCGTGCGACTTTAAATCTCGACATCTGAAGTCGCCTTAATAGAAGTCATGTTGGCGCGTGACTTTAAATGTCAATTTGTCGACTTTAAATCCCTTTTACTGCACTAGTGTTTATCATATTTGTCAGAGTAGCCACTTGGGCTGAGAGAGCAGAAACCTCACTCACTTCATGAACCCCAGCTATTTTCCTTGTAGAATTCAACCTTTGATTAGGCCATGAAGAAGCTGTTAATGGCAATGCGCTCTATGAGCTCCTGAAGCTTCATTATATGATGAGTTAAGAATCACCCCTCCGGATGAGGCATCTAGCATAGATCTAGTAGGTGCTTCCACCCATTGTAGAAAGTCTCCATCTGAATTACTATAGGAATTCCATGATGTGGACATTTCCTAAGCAATTCCTTCCATCTCTCCCAAGAGCTTCATGTAATGATTCCCTTCTTTTTGCTTGAAGGATGTGATGTCATTCCTCGTCCTAGCATTCTTGTTTGGTAGGAAATACTTCTCGAGAAACTTCTTTGTCATATCTTCCCAAGTTGTGATAGAATTGGACTCCAAGGAATTCAACCAAGCCTTTGCTCTGTCTTTTAAAGAATAAGGGAACAACTTGATCTGAAGGCATCATCACTCACCCACTGGAATAATGAAATTGCTTTGCACACTTCAAGAAAGTTTCTCGGATGAGCAAAAGGATCTTCTTGAGTGGAACCTCCAAATTGTCCAGTTGTTTGGAGCATTTGGAACATCATAGGCTTGAACTCAAAATGAGTAGCGATCCTGAGCGAACTGGTGATACTTGTTTCCATGGAATGTGGATCAAACCACGACATAATCTCTCATTGGCTTGTCTCTATCATTCACCATTTGATTAGGTCCTTGATTAATGAATCATCTGCATGCAGGTATTCCTCATCAACTTGGTATGGGTAAAAGGACCTTGCCTTCCACCTCTTTGACCTCTTCCTCCAATTTGTGAGGTGTTCTTCCACCCATTGAACCTCTAGTAGTAGGATGAGTGTGCTCGGACATAGTTAGTCTAAGTTGTTGTAGTCTTTGTTGGCGTCTTGTATACGAATCTTCTCTCGGGCTCTGGATCAAATTCAAAAGTGGGCGGTTCTGATCTGGGCATACGCTATAACGTCTAACGCTATAGCACTTCCTGTAGCACACCACAGTCAAAAACCAAGGTAAAACCTCCACAAGGATGTAATAATTTCTAAACAATAAAAATTAAATGCAATCCCCGTGCTACTGGCGCCAAAAACTTGTTGTCACGAAAAGTAGTTGTGCAAGTGTACACAATCGCAACAAGTAATATATTGATAAGTAAAGTTCGTCTCCACGAGGATTGCTATTAATTTTAGAGTTTAAAAGGAATTACACTTAGAGGAACAAGTAACAAGTAATTGAGTAGCAAAGTTCGGTTGAGCAAGAGTTGTTTTAAGGTAACAAGTTAAAGTAAGTTAAAATATGAGAGAAATAAGTTGGATTGCTTTCACTCGTAACTTCCCGAGAAATAAGGCGCTATAACGTCACACGCTATAGCGTTAAGCGTATTGCAAATGTTTTGCACCTTTCGATTACTAGCGCCGGAGTTTCACTTACAAGATGCCTATGTCTAGGTTCTAAATAGGTTCACACCTGTATAATCAAGATCCCACGACTTATGCTTTATAAACTATTGCAACTTCTATGTCTAGAGGGCGCAAAAATTGATTAAATGTCTTCAACCAACCTTATCATTTATATTAACCCTTGAGTTCTCTCTATGGTTCATATGCGAATCCACAGAGGTACTTGTTTCACGTGGCCAAATATAAAACAAGTTTGGAAGAATTATAACACAAGTTAAAACACAAAGCGTGAGAAGTTATATACATAATATTAAAGGTTCATTACAAGCTATAGCAACCCAGACTCAAGGAGTTTAGCTCATGTTGAGCATCATCAAAATAACACAAATAAACATACTTGCATTCTGTAGGTAGAAAGGAATTTACAAGTGCAAAAGATACAATCTTGATGTCTCCTTATCATCCACGCAATGATGATACAAATCGATAGCTTTACAAGTAGAAATCTGAGAAAAATCACAAAGGAAGAAAATAAACTTCAAAAGCTTTAAAAGTGTATCAATGGAGAAAAGAAAATGTCAAGTTCTATCTCTCTGCCAATACTCTCTCTAACTCTCGATTACTCCAAAGTAAGGGAAGGAAATCGGCATATCTAGTCTTTCTAGCATGAGGTACAAATCTTCTCAAAAGTCAATAAAGGTGATGTTTGCTTTTTCACCAACTCCACTATTCCTCACTCATGCGATGCCAAGTGTCCACACAAATCCAATAAAATCCGCACATGTCGGCAAGCCACGGTGGACACAAGATATGGAACATGGATTAATGAGCTTGGCGCCAAAATTGCACTTTTCCTTTAGATGCTCGGTGATCGCCTTCTTGGCGTTATAGCGTTAGGCGCTATAGCGCTAAACAACTTACCTTACTTCACAAAATACATCAAAACATTCACGAGGGCACCAAATGTGCCAATTTCATAACAAGCGATGTTTAGCCCTTCCTCACCTAATATTACTTGAAAATGCAATAAATACTATACTAATATTACTTGAGAACTTACTTAATTTAATGATTAGAGGCATAAATAACTCATATAAATATGAGTTATCGATGCAATCCCAATGCCTTCATGCGCAGGAAGACTCTTGGGATGCCACGTGGGCGTGGAAGGCGTGGATGTGGGCCTTGGTAACCATGTTGAGGTTGACCCTCCACGGGAAGCGATGTAACACCCCCTTTACTAATTATATATTACCACACATATCGAGTCACCTCGAAGGCGCTACATTTTTCACCACATGGAAACACCAATTGATTTAGAATAAATCCTCAAAAATATAAATAATTAATCTCTAGCGCGGAATCATAAACTCATTTGAACATCTCCCGAAATACATAAAACATCAAGCTCCTCAAAATAAAGACATAACGGTTCAAAAACAAATACTATAGTCCACTCCCGGTGCTACACATCGGTGACACGGACCAGCGAAAAGGAGACTACATCTAGCAATCCTCCACGAGTGCTAACGATCACTGCGACGTTGCCACATAAAACAACATTCCAAGCGAGAAGGGTGAGCTTAACAAAAATAATAAGTAATGATAGCAATATGTAGCGGCGGGTAACTCATGGCGACCACGAGAAAATCAACACGTCATATCACGGCCTGAAGGCACAAACTCCATCGAATGGAAACACCAAAACCACGTTATATATAGGTATATATGGACCATGAAACAATGCAACCCCTGCAGGCATATGCATGCGATGCCGATCTCGTAAAATAAGCCACGGCGGCGGGCGAGAGGCGAAGCTTATACCTCAAAATTAATCTCAAAGAGGCGAAGCCTATACCACCAAGAAATGCATATGACAATGCGACTCATGACTCATGCACGATTACACATACACAAAGTATTTTAATTAATAAATACTATACCACCATGTCTCGTTATAAATTATCTCACAAAAATACCACGTGTTGTAGCACCACGGCTACCTCGTAATTCTCACGATTCTGACATCACGGTGCCACATCGCATACACTGCACAATCGCGACCTCAAGCAGGACACGGACACCGCGTAGCACCATGAATAGTGCCGCGGCGCGGCAACACGCGTAGCGAGCTACCTTGTACTCAACACACAACAACACACTGCTTTATGCGAACCGCGAGCCTTTCGGCTCACGATAACTGCGCCGCAGGCGCACAAGGCAACACGGCACACAATCTGACTCACGGGCACGGCCACGATTGGCGCACCACACTCGAAACAACGACACCTGACACCAAGCATTCACGGGCGCGGGCGCGCGGTGCCTGTCGTAACACACTGCGCACACACTTTGACACGCATTGCGCCAAAATGGCGCGCCACTCTGAAACATGTCGCCTGGCGCCTGGCGGCGCCATACGCACACTGACAGGCAGCCAGCGAGGCGCGCCACACCTGAAAACACGCGCTGCTGGCACACCACTTTGGGCGCCACAGGGCGACCACATTGGCGCCCCACACAGACACACACCTCGGCACACACTCACACACCTCGGCACACCCTCACACACCTCGGCACGCACACACCTCAGCACACACACTCACACCTCGGCACCCACTCACACACCTCGGCACACCCTCACACACCTCGACACACACTCACACACAGGGCACAGGCGCCTTGCGCCCGGCCGTCTGCCACTCTCCACGCCTCACACCGCGTCGGCACGCACACTCACACACCTCGGCACACACACTCACACACCTCGGAACCCACTCATACGAGGGCACGCGGCGCGCTTGCGCCCGGCCGTCTGCCAACTCTCCACGCCTCACGCCAAACACATCAATTTAACACATCAATTTAACAAAATCATGGCTCAATCACGAAATCAACATCATCACGCAAATAACAACCATAACGAAACCACAACATCATGCGAAAATCACCCCGAATCCTAACTACCCACATACCACCATCGCGACCCATTATAAATGTTAAAACCCACCGCTTACCTCGAATCGTAAGCTGCGGAACACTATGAAGAAAACACGAACAAAGCCTCAACAACAACTTCCTTCTCAGCCTCGGAATTTCGCGAACTCTCTTTCTCTTCTCCTCCTCCTTCCGCTCTCACGTCGCACCCTTCTTTCTTTTTCTCTTCTCCTTCGTTTCTTTCCTTTCTCTCATGGCGCACCCTTTCTTTCTTTTCTTTTCTTCCCAGTGTCTAAGACACAAACCCCGAGCTTAAGTATTATGGACTCTAGTGTCTTGGGCCCTCCTTACCACTTAATTAATTTCTAACACTACACCTCACGTAATTAAATTAACACTCACTTGTTTACTAAACACCACTCCTTATTTAAATCAAATACCACTATTATTATTTTTATAAAATCAACCAATATAACACCTAAATAAATTAATTAAATAAATACTTGAATTATTTTGGGGCGTTACAACTCTTCCCCACTTAGAATATTTTAGTCCTCGAAAATTTGCCTCCATCAACTTCCACAACAATGACTAGCGGATATCGGACCCAGGCCCAACACTCCATGACTCAGCGACTTACTCGACCATTAATATGGGCATTGTTATGCTCTAACCAATTCATACCCAATGTTACATCTAATCCAGCTCGTGACAAACAAACAAAATTCACAACAAAGTCTCTGTCGGAAGCGACAAGGGACACGAGAACACACGGAGAAATGGTTCACGAGCCGCTTGGTGGAGTGTCGACAACCATTTCTCCATTCATAGCAGACAATACAAGACCAAAAATCTCTCAACATTCAGTCGCAAATAAAAAAAATCATCGAATCTAAACTAAACCTTTCACCAATAAGAATAAAAATCAATTCTAAAACTAAGCACTTTACTACTAAGCATAAAAATTATTTTCAATGATACTAGATAAAGCTCACTAAAAATAAAATAGCACAAACAAGTTATAGTTGTGGTTTTACAACAACACCTACAACGCTATATAGTCAAAATTTAAGCTAAAACAGTCACACATTTGACATATTCTGCAAACATAAGAATTCATTAACATGGATATCTTACAACTCATTAACCAATTGATAACACAAAAATAAACACTAAAAATAACATGAAACTAGAAGCCATCACTACAACATTTGGACCCTATGGCAACGCCCAAAATTGCAACTTCAAAAAAACGGTTGCCTTAGCCAACAATGGCAACGGTTTTTTGAAGCCGTTGCATTTTTTTCAATGACAACGGCTCAAAACCGTTCCCATAAAGTCTATCATAGCGGTTTTTGTTTATGCTTTAAAACAGCGGCTCAAAACCGTTCCGTAAAGTCAATCGCAGCGGTTTTTATTTATGCTTTAGGCAGCGGCTCGAAAGCGTTGTCGTAGAAGAAGTATTAAAAATAAAAAAAAATTGGCGCTAAATAATAGCGCGTTTTGAGATTGCCAAAAAATTTCAAACAAAAAAAAAAAAAAATCTCATGCTCTTCTTCATCAGCGACTCTATCTTCACTTGATCTTCATCGCAATCTTCCCTATTCTCACGCTTTTCCCTTCCTCACATCCGTTCGCGATCTCGGTTTTCTCACGCACACCTCTCTGCTAGCGCTCTCATGCTTGCCTTCTCTTTCTCCTTTAAATCGATGGCATCATCTTGGGCTGCAAAGGTAAACCCTAATCTTTAAGTGGTTTTTCTTAATTTTTTCTTTTACGCAATCCTTCTTGAGATCTCAATCCTAGGTCTTGAATCTTCATATTTCGATTCGATTTAGATATTTCGAATCTTGAGATCAACCATCAACAACCTTGAGTCAGTTGAGATTAACAAATCAATTCAACTGTTTTTCGGAGGTGCCAATTACTTCCAAGAAGAGCTCAATCGAAGTGTTAAATCTTTGGTTACGTGGCTTAAAAACATGTTGTAATTTCAAAACGCATGTAGAGAGTTATCCACAATGTGGTTTATACTCTGTATGTGTAATTTTTAAAAATTTATTAATAGCTTGAATTTTATGCTTTTTAGAAATTTTTATTTTATTCTTTACAGATTCTCTATTTGTTTAAGCAGAATTCTTCAAAGTTTGGTTGATCTGAAGTATCAGGTACTACTTATCTTCGCTTATGCGATTTTATGCAGGTACTACTTATTCTTTAATGTATTGGATTTTGGGAGCTTTCTTTATAGGCTTATACTCACTGTGTACATAGAAACTGAATAAAAGTGTAGTAACATTTTGTCTAGATGAGGTTTTCCTCTTCAATCTGATTTGAATTTGGCTTTTCTAGAAAGATTTTTTTTTTTTTTCTGTTTTTAATAGCTCTGATACAAGCATGGTTTTACTAACTTAAAAATTCATTTTACTTATTTTACTACCTTAATACGATTTTACGGTTCTTATAGCAGCATGTACTACTTGGCCAATTAAGATGGCCTTTTACACTTTCTACATTTGCATAGAGCTCGCGGACTATCTGCCAATACTTCAATAGATAGTCAACTAGCAACAATTTCATCCAGAACCTATAACAGGTATGTGTCTCTATGTTTGATGTCATTACATATTTTATAACTACCAAATAATGTACATGCATTATATTTAATCAATGTAGCATTACTGACTTGGCATTGATCATTTTCTCTTTTCAGTATTTTACTACTCTAAGTTGATGAAGCATTCCTGTTTGAGTTTCTTATAGAATAACATGCTTAATGCCAATCATGAGTAATAAAAATACAAGATTACAGCCTATATTTGAGTTTTTTTATATATTGTTCAATCTCACTACTCTAAGTTGATGAAGCATTCTGTTTGCACATTTTGGAGTTATTCACAACTACTACTCTAAACTAATTTAAATTCACTTGTTCTTGTCTTTTTTTTTTCTTAAAGGATTATGTACCTCTGATTTTAAACAACTTGATAAAAATGTTGTGGTTGATATTGCCAATAGAAAGCCCAGGCCAACACGAGGGGACCATTGCATTTGTGTCATTGTGTTCTGTAAGTCCCACTTGGTAAACATCATTTCTTTATATTGCTTACTTTATATTAACTCCAATCCTTTTTACAGTATCTCATTCAATTATTCTTATGTACATTAAGGCACTTATCAACATTATCCATTAACTTCAATGATGTGGTCTTGTATTTCTCTTTTATGGGATTCTTAGAAACAATGCATCTTATAACCCCCTTAGTTTTCATATTCTTGAATCAGGTTGTGTAACACCCCCTTCTACTACTTATTATATATTTAATAAAATCAGAATTTTTTTTTTCAAAATTTGTCCACGCACCTCAAAGAGGGTGGTACATTTAACAAAACATCATCAAAACATATTTAAAAATTCAAAGCGCATCTAGTCGTAAACTACATATCATGTCACAAGGATAAAACCCTAAAACACATTTAATGTTTACAATCATCCAAAAATAATTCTGTGACGGAAAAATAAAATCAAGTTCAACACCCTCATTATACAATTTAAATCGATTCGGTCCAAAACATAAAATAACAATGCTAAGACCCCGATCCCGGGTGTTACTAGATCGAGCCGACTCAAGACCCCAAAAGCCTAGGTATCCTCACTCGATTCACTGCATGTATGCCACGAGAGCGAGCAACATAAAAAATGCTAGGGTGAGTCTCTTTACATAAATAATAACAAGTAAGATAAGCGTTATATTGAAAAACATCTAGTAACGACAAATCATAGCAATTAAGCATTCACCATTCGGTTAGAACATCAACAAGTCATAACGGAGGATTAATTAAGCATCAATGAGAATTCAAGGAATGCATGATGGTATGCATGTGTGCAATATGCATGTGGATCCATCATCACCTCAAAAACCCGTCGGGTACTCACCGCGTGTGGCGAAGCCTCCCACCGCAAAATTGGCGAAGCCTCGTCGCGTAATGCATATGATTTATGTGACACTATGACAAATGCATCACAACACGACAATCACATCACATCAATTTTCAATCACCACATTATTAATTATCAACCACCACGTTATCAATTATTGATCACCACCACATCATTTATTGACCACCACTTGATCAATGATTAACCACCTCTTGATCATTTATTACCCACCACATGATCAATTATTAATCACCACCACATCATTTATTAACCACCACATGATCGATTATTAAGTTGATTCTTACCTAAAAAGAACAACCACTTCACAAGGACCCTTTTCTCACTTAAGGACTATTATGACCCACAAAGATTAATTTAACACTCGAGGATTATTTTGGCACATTGTGATTAAGCTAGTATTTAGGGCTTATATTAACCTATTAGGATTAATTGGACTCTGAGGATTATTTTGTCGCGCCAAGGATTAATTTAATTCTTAGGGACCATTTAGTCACGCCAAGTTAAATTAATTCTTAGAGACTAAACCATCACTTAGACACATTTTGGGCACTTAGGCGCCAAGGGGCAGCCACTTTGGCGCCCCACTTAGCGCATGACACACACACACTCGGCCACACACACACCCACGGCGCGAGTTTCTAGGAAGCGGCGCCCCTCAATGAACCAACTCACGGCACACACACACTGCTGGGCGCCAAGTTCCCAGTGACCGGCGCCCTCCTCACTCTCTCATCATGCGCGGACCACCACGGCGCCACCATCAAAACGCGGCAATCACGCCAATATACACACACACACACACACGATCACGAGCGCCAAATTCCCGGAATTGGCGCCCCTCTTTGGCTGTGCCTGGACGCGACCACAATTCCCTAAATCGTAACAACGGGCGCGAATTTGCCTAGCAAATGGCGCCCCTCCTTCTGTGACCATGACATCCGGCAACATCGACAACTTTGGCGCCATTTGCTGGGGCATTTAGCGCCCCCAAACACTCCCACTCAAAAACACTTCAAATCCAATTTTCTCTTCAACCATTTATTTTCTCACACAACCACACATATAAAAACATCAAATTCATTTCATTAAATTATCAAATACACACACCTCTCTTCATGGTCACATTCCTTCAAACATATAGCATGCAAAATTCCACAACACATAATTTTTTTAACAACAAGTAGCATGGTAGCAACAATTCAAACACCCATTACAACAACAATCATAGAATAAACACAAATTCACACAATCAATTCATGCTAGACTATTTTCCTACATAACACATACTCTACAAGCTATTATGAACATAAGGAGAATCCACAACCTTGCTTAAGCTTGAACCTTCAAACCAACACCAGAACCACAAGAATGGAGTATCTCTGCCTTTCTAGTTCTTTGGAAAGCGTGACTCTCCAACCGCCGGGTAAAGCGTAAGAATCAACAAAATGGAGGAATGAGACACTAGAACTTAAGGGAATGGACCAAGGAGAAGAAATGAGAATGAATAGAGCTAAGAGCTCCACTTACCAACACAAAACTTGAGAAAAGTTTCCTCCTTTCTCCTACTCCAAGTTTGAAAACGTGGGTACTCCTTCCTTGGGTATCCATGGAAAATTCAAAAGGCAAGGAATAAGCTTAGGGAACTTAAAGAAATGGAATGGGAAAGAAAAATGATGAAGAAAGAGACCAAATTCTCACTTACCCAACCAAGAATCCAAGAAAAGCTTCCACCTTTTTCCTTCCTCTCCTTGTAAATCGGCTATACCTCCTCCTCCTCCCTACTATTCTATTTTCTTCTTTCTTTCAAAATGAGGTAATGAGACCACTAATGGGTAAACCCCTAAGTTTTATGACTACTATTGGGCCTAAATAATGGCCACTTGGGCCTTATTCTCCACTCCTACTATTAATTCATCCCACCTCCTGAAAATAAAATAAATCCAACTTAGTAACTTATTTAAAATGGATTAGACACCTTTTAGGTAGAATAAACTTTTAATTATCTAATTGACTTGATTAAATGTTGTAAACCTTAAATAACTTAATTAATCAAATAATTAAATTATTTTGGGCGTTACTGACTCTCCCCCAACAAAGAATTTAGTCCTCGAAATTACAGAATCGAACAACTCAGGATAGGCCTCCTTCATCTTGCTTTCCAACTCCCAGTTGTGCTCTCACCCACTTTGCTCCCCAACCACACTACCTTCACCAAATTGATCTCCTTGCCCCTCAGAGACCTTCACCTCCACGGTCCTCGATCCTAACAGGCATAGTCTCCTTTGTAAGGTTCTCTCTCACCTCTACATCATCCATCGCACTTACATGAGATGGAGTGCGCTGCATACTTCATGGCCCTGAGACACATGGAATACATCATGCAGTTAGCAAGATTAGGTGGCAAGGCCACCCGATAAGCAACTTTCCCACCCCTCTCCGAAATCGATATGGTCGATAAAGCGGAGTTAACTTCTTAGACTTCAACGCCACGACCCACTTTGTTGTCGGAGTAACTCTCAAAAATACATGATCACCCGACTGAAATTCTAGATCCTTCCTCCTCTTATCATGGTAACTCTTACATGCACTCTGTGAGGCCTTCATCTTCTCTCTAATCATCTTCACCTTCTCTGTGGTCTCACGCACCAACTCGGGACCTAGTACTACACTTTCTCGATTTCGTACCAACACAATGGAGTTCTACATCTCCTCCCGTACAATGCCTCAAAGGCGCCATCTGATACTCGAATGAAAAGCTATTGTGTAAGTGAATTCAATCAATGGCAAATGAGAATCCCATGAACCTCCTTGCTCGAGAACACATGCTCTCAACAAATCCTCAAGTGATTGAATTGTCCTCTCTGCAATGCGCCCATCACATGCGGGGATGATATCTTTGAACTCAATCTCAATTTGGAACCCAAAGCCTCTTGCAAACTTCTCCAAAACTTCGGAAGTGAACCTAGGATCCCTATCGGACACAATACTCGAGGCACACCATGCGACTTCACAATCGTCTTGACATAGATATCCGCTAACCTCGGGCTGGATAAGTAATATTAATCGGTAGAAAGTGTGCGATTTAGTCAACCTATCAACAACCACCCATATGGTATCAAACCCCTCGTAGTCGTGAGCCCGATCCACAAAATCCATGGAGATACTATCCCACTTCCATTCGGGAACATCCAATGGTTGCATCAACCTGGCGGCTTACGATGTTCTACCTTAGATTTACGACACGTCAAGCAAGCATACACAAAGCGAGCCACATCTCGTTTCATGCGGGCCACGAGCAGTTTCTTCAAATCTTGGTACATTTTGTGGCCCCGGGTGGATACTCGACTTACTCCGATGTCCTCCTCTAGAATTGCCTTCTTAATCTCATCATCATTAGGAATGCAAATCCTCCCACGGTACCTTAACACCTCTGCTCATCTATCACATAATCTTCACTCGAGAGTGGTCAATCCCAACCGCAATCTCGGCCGGTTTAATGTCCTTCTTTTGAGCTTCCCGAACAACATTCACAAATTCATTGTGGATCTTCAACACACCCAATCTCACACTCTTAGGTGTCACCTCATGAGACTAAACTCAAATCTCGAAAGCTGTTCAATTAATTCCAGTTCTTTCACCATCATTGCGAGATACATGTAAGGACTTTCTACTCAAAGCATCGGTACCACATTAGCTTTCCCGGATGATAGTTCAAGCTAAAGTCATAGTCTTTCAACAATTCTAACCATCTCCTTTGTCTCATATTCAATTCTTTACGGTCAAGCAGAATCTGCAATCCCTTATGATCACCGAATACCTCAAACTTAGAACCATACAAATAATGTCTCCAAATCTTCAAGGCAAAAACAATTGCCCATGAAGCTCCAAATCGTGAGTGGGGTAATTCTTTTCATGAATTCTCAAGCATCTTGAGGCATAAGCCACCACTTTACCATTTTGCATCAAAACACCTCCTAGTCCCATTTTAGGCGCATCATGATATACAACAAAAGGTTCTCGGTTTGGGTAATGTCAAAGCAGTGATGTTGTCAACCTTCTTTTCAATTCTTGAAACTTTCTTCACATTTGGAATCCCACACAAATGCCTTTCCTTTACAAGTCAATTGAGTTAAGCGGGAGTGCCAATAAACCTTCTATAATATCCATGATCCAAGGAAACTTCTAATCTCAAATAATGACTTAGGAGCCTCCCAGCTGCATCACCGCATCAACTTTGGATGGATCTCTGCAATCCCATCACGAAAATAATATGACCTAGAAAGCTCACTTCCTTGACCAAAAGTCACACTTTGACAACTTAGCATACAACCTTTTCTCTTTCAACACTTCTAGCACTAACTTCAAATGTTCTGCATGTTCCTCTTGGACTTGGAATACACGAAATATCATCTATAAAAACCACCACAAACCGATCCAAGTAGTTATGGAAAATACGGTTCATGTACTCCATAAATACCCACAGGTGCATTAGTGACACCAAACGGCATTCTGAGAATACTCATAATGCCCATATCTCGTCCTCAGGAATCTTTGTCTTACGAATATCCTCATCTTTCACTTTAATCGATGATAGCCCGATCTCAAATCAATTTTGCTAAACACCTTAGCACCAACTAGGTGATCCATCAGAATCGTCAATTCTCGGAAGTGGATACTTGTTCTTGATTGTTACTTTGTTCAATTTGTCTATAATCAATGCAAAGCCGCATACTTCCATCTTTCTTCTTCACCAAAAATCACTGGCGCTCCCCAGGTGACACACTAGGCCTTATGAACTTCTTCTCAAGTAAGTCCTCTAATTGACTCTTCAACTCGAGATAATTCGGATCACGGACATCCTATAGGGAGCCATGGACACGGGTCTAGTGCGGGCACTAGATCAATACCAAACTCTACTTCTCTTTGAGGTGGCACATCCGGAATTTCGTGAAACACTTGAAACTCACGAACTATAGGCAACTCTTCAATCTTAGCTTGGCTCTCAGCGGACAACGATGCCATCGGTGAAAACAACTTAGCTTCCTCTTTCATAACTCTCTATGCGATTGACGAGAATGTAACAATCACGATTCTTCCCCATTAGAAGAAGGAAAGCTCACGGATCTACTAGCACAATTAATATGCACTTGGTTATCAACTAACGATCCATACCAAGAATGATGTCCAAACCTCCTAAAGGCAAGCAAATAAGATCAACAAGAAACTCTCTCTGCCAAAAAGCGAGAGGACATCTAGCACACATCGGGGAGGTAGTTCATTGAACCTTTGGCTGGGGTATCAATAACCATGTCCCTTCTCATTGTAGACAAAACAAGACCCAAATTCTCAGCACACAATGCAGCAATGAAAGAATGAGTAGCACCAGTATCTACTATAGCAATCAAAGGAGTACCATTAATAAGACAAGTACCTCTGTCGCGTTGTCCCCTCGGATCATGAAAGCAAACACCTTCCCTCTAAGCGCCTCTGCTTGGGCTTAGGACATTTAGCACTCATATGTCCCGCTTCATGACAGTTGAAACAAAGAACTTCTTTCTCTTTCTGAGGCATTAGACTTGTGGCCCCTCCGTCCACACTTGTAGCAACGGGCCTCTGTGCACTCACTTACTCTTATGGCGGGTTTCTTGCAAGAAAAACACACAATACCTGCTGATTCACCTCCCCCACTTGAACCTTTACCCGCACTTGCCTTCCACTTTCCTTTACTTCCACTAACGTCATATGGTTTTCCCCGAAACTGAGCATTCTTCTTTTCCCTCACAATCTTGTAAGCAGACCTTTGTCTTCCTCATAAATTCTACACTTGTCCACTAACTTGGCAAAATCTCGAATCTCCAGTATATCCAATGGCTTTCTTAATCTCTGTTTGTGCAGACCATTCTCGAACTTCACACACTTGGAAAATTACAGAATCGGCTTGGTTGTCATAGTAAGGGCAAAACTTGACCAACTCCTCGAACTTGGTTGCATATTCACTCTGAGACTTGGTTCCTGTTTGATTCCAAAACTCCACCTCCTTTTTAGCAAATCGTCCTCGGATAATACTTCCTTGTGAACTCCTCTTTGAATACCCCCCAAGTGATTTCTTTGCCCGCAGCTTCTAGTCTCTGTTTCTTCCTCATCCACCAATCATCCGCCTCCTCCTTCAGCATATGAGTCCCAAATCTCACCTTTTGTGCCGGAGTACACGCCATAACACGGAAGATTCGCTCTATCTCCCTCAGCCAGGTCAGTGCTCCATCTGGATCATATCTACCTTTGAAGGTAGGTGGGTTCTCACGTTGAAATGTAGCTAATTTGCGATCCTCAGCATCTTCTCTACCACCCCTCTGCTCCCCATGCTTTGTGCTATGGCTTGCGAGAAACCTCGGCTAGAGCGACATCAATCCTTGGGCCATTCTCAACCTAACAACTGCGGCATTAACATTCGTTAAGAAACAATTAACACTACCTAGTTGTCATAGATACTATAGCCAGACACATAATGCCGGACGGGACCGAATGCTCGATACCACTAATGTAACACCCCGCTTCTACTACTTATTATATATTTAATAAAATCAAATTTTTTTCAAAATTTGTCCACGCACCTCAAAGAGGTGGTACATTTAACAAAACATCATCAAAACATATTTAAAAATTCAAACGCATCTAGTGCGTAAACTACATATCATGTCACAAGGATAAAACCCTAAAACTGTTTTAATGTTTACAACCATCCAAAAATAGTTCCACAATGTGGAAAAATAAAATCAAGTTCAACACCCTCATTATACAATTTAAATCGATTCGATCCAAAACATAAAATAACAATGCTAAGACCCCAATCCGGGTGTTACTAGATCGAGCCGACTCAAGACCCCAAAAGCCTAGGTATCCTCACTCAGATTCACTGCATGTCGCCACGAGAGCGAGCAACATAAAAAAATGCTAGGGTGAGTCTCTTTACATAAATAATAACAAGTAAGATAAGCGTTATATTCGAGAAAACATCTAGTAACGACAAATCATAGCAATTAAGCATTCACCATTCGGTTAGAACATCAACAAGTCATAACGAGAGGATTAATTAAGCATCAATGAGAATTCAAGGAATGCATGATGGTATGCATGTGTGCAATATGCATGTGGATCCATCATCACCTCAAAAACCCCGTCGGTACTCACCGCGTGTGGCGAAGCCTCCCACATAAATTGGCGAAGCCCTCGTCGCGTAATGCATATGATTTATGTGACACTATGACAAATGCATCACAACACGACAATCACATCACATCAATTTTCAATCACCACATTATTAATTATCAACCACCACGTTATCAATTATTGATCACCACCACATCATTTATTGACCACCACTTGATCAATGATTAACCACCTCTTGATCATTTATTACCCACCACATGATCAATTATTAATCACCACCACATCATTTATTAACCACCACATGATCGATTATTAAGTTGATTCTTACCTAAAAGAACAACCACTTCACAAGGACCCTTTTCTCACTTAAGGACTATTATGACCAACCAAAGATTAATTTAACACTCAAGGGATTATTTTGGCACATTGTGATTAAGCTAGTATTTAGGGCTTATATTAACCTATTAGGATTAATTGGACTCTAAGGGATTATTTTGTCGCGCCAAGGATTAATTTAATTCTTAGGGACCATTTGGTCACGCCAATGATTAAATTAATTCTTAGGGACTAAACCATCACTTAGACACATTTTGGGCACTTAGGCGCCAAGGGGCAGCCACTTTGGCGCCCCCACTTAGCGCAACACACACACACTCAGCAACACACACACCCACAGGCGCCAAGTTTCTAGGAAGCGGCGCCTCTCAGCCAGAACCACTCACCGTGACACACACACCTGGGCGCCAAGTTCCCGTGACTGGCGCGCCTCCCTCACTCACTCACTCATGCGCGAGACCACCACGGCGCCCAAAGAGCGCCAAAACACCCGACAATCGCGCGCCACATCAGTGTCACGCCAATACACACACACACACACACTGATCACACGAGCGCCAAATTCCCGGGAATTGGCGCCCTCTTTGGCATGCCTGGACCGCGACACAATTCCCCAAAGCAGTAACATTTGGGCGCCCATTTGCCTAGCAAATGGCGCCCCTCCTGCTGCGACCATGACATCCAAAGAACATCGGCAACTTTGGCGCCATTTGCTAGGGCATTTAGCGCCCCCCCCCCAAACACTCCCACTCAAAACACTTCAAATCCAATTTTCTCTTCAACCATTTATTTTCTCACACAACCACACATATAAAAACATCAAATTCATTTCATTAAATTATCAAATACACACACCTCTCTTCATGGTCACATTCCTTCAAACATATAGCATGCAAAATTCCACAACACATAATTTTTTTAACAACAAGTAGCATGGTAGCAACAATTCAAACACCCATACAACAACAATCATAGAATAAACACAAATTCACACAATCAATTCATGCTAGACTATTTTCCTACATAACACATACTCTACAAGCTATTATGAACATAAGGAGAATCCCCTAACCTTGCTTAAGCTTGAACCTTCAAACCAACACCAAGAACCACAAGAATGGAGTATCTCTACCTTTCCTAGTTGCTTTGGAAAACGTGACTCTCCAACCCTTGGGGTAAAACGTAAGAATCAACAAAATGGAGGAATGAGACACTAAAACTTAAGGGAATGGACCAAGGAGAAGAAATGAGAATGAATAGAGCTAAGAGCTCCACTTACCAACACAAAACTTGAGAAAAGTTTCCTCCTTTCTCCTACTCCAAGCTGAAAACGTGGGTACTCCTTCCTTGGGTATCCATGGAAAATTCAAAAGGCAAGGAATAAGCTTAGGGAACTTAAAGAAATGGAATGGGAAAGAAAAATGATGAAGAAAGAGACCAAATTCTCACTTACCCAACCAAGAATCCAAGAAAAGCTTCCACCTTTTCCTTCCTCTCCTTGTAAATCAGCTATACCTCCTCCTCCCTACTATTCTATTTTCTTCTTTCTTTCAAAATGAGGTAATGAGACCCTAATGGGTAAACCCCTAAGTTTTATGACTACTATTGGGCCTAAATAATGGCCCTTGGGCCTTATTCTCCACTCCTACTATTAATTCATCCCACCTCCTGAAAATAAAATAAATCCAACTTAGTAACTTATTTAAAATGGATTAGACCCCTTTTAGGTAGAATAAACTTTTAATTATCTAATTGACTTGATTAAATGTTGTAAACCTTAAATAACTTAATTAATCAAATAATTAAATTATTTTGGGCGTTACAGGTTGACCCCTTCCTTCATTTGACTGAAGCTCACAAGTTGCAGGCTGTGAGCTTTGCACCTGACAATCCGACCATCAGCTATGGATTCAAAGATGATGATAGACAAGCAGGTTCAAAGCAACTGTCAAAGGAATTGATCGTTTTTGGATATTAAATGAAGATATGGGCATTCTTCATATCTAAGCTATACAGTTGTGACATGAAACAATATTGATAAATTACATAGCTATTCAATTCTCAAATGATTGCTGCATGGGGTAATGCCTGTAAAAATGTTTAAAGAGATGAACTTTGCTAAAACAAATTAGTTTTGTTAGTTTAGAGAGGGATTGATCTATTCTGAATATTGTTATTGATCAGCTTGTAACCTCTCAAGGCTGGCTAGAAGTAACAAAGTATTAAGTATATGGCATTGGTATGTGCTTAGCCTCATCATGTGGAACTCATTAAAGATCTGAGTGGGAAGAATCCTCATCATGGTTTAGTTTATGGTGGCATGATCAGGTAATTGGCATCACCTCTTCTAACACTTTCATAATGGGATTAAATGAAAAGTCGTGTTTGACATTCAATTGCACATTTTGCTTATTTTAATTGAAGTCATATAGACTCCCTTTAGGTATTGAGTTTACTTACATATTAGTCATGAAGGTCTCTTCTGTTGACATTGTTTTAGTTACTGTTGGGAAAGTTTTCTTCCTTACTTGCGACATTGTTTTACTTACTGTGACATTGTATTGAACTTGGGTATAGATTGTTTGTAATTTCAACCATTGTAAGTACAAATTTCTGAATGTAAGTGGTGGAAATTTCAATTTGTATTAGCTTTGCAAAAGTAAATTTATACTTGGTAGCTAGCTTGGCCTTGGCTTGCTATATCCTACACTTGTTGCCCGATCTCAGGCATTACGCACTTCACGATTTCTTATGTTTTTACTTTGTATTTGCTATCTGCAATCTATCTTAATTATTTAGCATTTTGCTAATGTTTTATACTATGATTTATTATTTATTATATTAGGTTTTTCTCCAAGTTTGGTAGCATTTGTGCGTAGACTAGAGGTTAATGAAGTAATGAACCATTTCACAAGCAAATTGGAATGCAAATGGTGGAGATTTTACCCGTCACGGCACTAATCTTGCTTCTTATTACATATATTCTCAGGTTCTTTCCTTTCCACAGTCCACACTATATTGATCTTAATTTTATGGCTGTGTATAGTTGTTTTTTTGTCTATGTTTGTTCAAGTAGCAACTTTTCTGGGAATTTCTGTGCCTTCAAATTTTACCAATGCTACATTATAATTTAGTTTCCTTGCCTTCATTTTCTCTGAGTTGATGATATTAAGTACCCAATCTGATTGTCATTTGCTTTGCACTCTTTCTGCTAATGTGTCATTAGGCCATGACTTCTATTTTTTGGATACATCCTCTGGTGAAACTAGGAAGATCAAAAATGTTATTAGACATACTAAAGTTTTAAGCTTAGAGTTTTATAACTCTATGTAAACACATGAGAGTCAAAGAAGCTGGTTTTAAATTTACTTAGGTGCAGTATTTCTAGTTTCCTAGCTTGTAGGAAATTAGAAGGAGATTAACATTAATCCAAATACTAGAGTAATAAAGTACAAATATTGCATTAATCGAATTTTGTTACTTTTGTAGGAAAAATGATGAAGGAGATGAAGGTCTTCATGGCTTGGATGATGAAGAGTTTGAAGACATATGTTGAAGACTGAAGTTTTATTTTTTTTGGTACTTTTGTCGTGTGTTTTTGGACGATGACTTGTTACTTTTGCTGTGCTTTTTTGTAGTAACAAATTTTCGTTTAAGATACATGAATTATTACTTTTGTTGTGTCCTTGAAGTAGCAATATAAGGATCATTATGTCTTTTAAATTGTTTCATTTTAGTAACAAATCGTTTCGATTAAGAAAGAGATCACGAATAGGGTAGTTATTTGCGGTTGTTTGTAATAATGACATTTTTATAAGCGTTGTTGTTGACATAGATTATTAAAATAAAGAGAATGGTTTTTCGTGTTATAGCAACGGTTTAAGAGTGTTGCCATTAGTAGCAACGGTTTTGTTTCGATGTATAAGGCAACGGTTATCCATTTGTTGTCATATCGACAACGGTTTTAACATGTTGCCATAGGTGGCAACGGTTTTTAAATGTTGCCAAAAGGGGCAGCGGTTTGCAACCGTTTCCATAGAGTGTAAACAAAAACCGTTGCCTTCTATCTGTCAATGGCAGCGGTTTTTCCTATACGTTGCCTTAGGTGCGAAAACCGTTGCCTTTAGTTTAGGCAACGCCATGCAGTACAACGGTTTCAAAACCGCTTGCCGTCATCACGAAAATCACCCAAATCCTAACTACCCACATACCACCATCGCAACCCATTATAAATGTTAAAACCCACCCTTACCTCGAATACGTAAGCTCGGAACACGATGAAGAAAACACGAACAAAGCCTCAAAGAATGACTTCCTTCTCCGCCTCGGAATTTCGCGAACTCTCTCTTTCTCTTCTCTCCCTTCGCTCTCACGTCGCACCCTTCTTTCTTTTTCTCTTCTCCTTCGTTTCTTTCCTTTCTCTCACGGCGCACCCTTTCTTTTCTTTTCTTCCCAAGTGTCTAAGACACAAACCCTAGAGCTTAAGTATTATGGACTCTAGTGTCTTGGGCCCTCCTTACCACTTAATTAATTTCTGACACTACACCCTCACGTAATTAAATTAACACTCACTTGTTTACTAAACACCACTCCTTATTTAAATCAAATACCCTATTATTATTTTTATAAAATCAACCAATATAACACCTAAATAAATTAATTAAATAAATACTTGAATTATTTGGGGGCGTTACAGGCAGCATTGGATTTTGATGATATAGACACTCATGATGGAGTTGATGATATAGAGCATGATGATGCTGCTGCTCAGTTGGATGTGTCATCCACTTCTCATGCTCGCCCATCCACTTCTCAAGATAGGCCTTCCACATCTTCTCAGGTTGATCTTCATGCTGATGCTGACGAGCCTGAGCCAACTGTTGCTCCTACTGCTGACAGATCATCAACTTTCCCTTATCTGGGAGGACCGGATGATCGTAGGGTCCTATATGCTTATGGTTCCCACATTGCTAGGAACATATGGAATGACCTAGTAAGTTTAAAGTTACTTAACAATTTATGTTTGTAATAATAAGTTGCATTTACAATTACTGAGTATGTTTGTTTTATAATGAAAAATGTAGGAGCGTCCTACTGATGGGCATAAGCAGAAAATTCATAATCTTTCTATTAATGAATTTGATATGCATCCAAGCATTGTTCCTTACGTTGCTCAGTCTGGTCTGTTGCCCCTTCATGATGTGGGGTGAATTAGTAGAGAGGTATATTAAAGTGTTATAGAGTTTTTAATCATTTATTATTTAACTTTGTTTTGTTATTAAAGTGTTTTTTTTACTGTCTTATAGACCATGCTTGAGACCCTTGCCCTATACAATGAGATGGAGCACGTGTTGGAAGGTGTTGGGATTCCACGTGGGACTCGTGTCATTTTTCTCTAGATTTTCCTTTTGATCAAAAATATTCTTTTATTTTTCTAAAATGATCAAATCACTTTTTTATAATTAAAAAAATCAGTTTTAAATAATAAAAATAGAAAGTACAAAATACACTATTTTTTTAAAACATTATCAGAAAATAAAAATAAAAGTAAAATTACAAAAAAAAATTAATATTACCAAATTACACAAAATCACAAAAAAAAATAATTAATTACAAAGAATGCAAAAACCGAAAATAACACATAGCAATCTTGGGCCTCCTCTTTTGAAACACCTTTTGAAAGACATGCTGAGAAGAGTTTTAGAACTATTTCAAAAGCTAGAAAGCCAAAAACAAAATGCACATACTGCAATAGGTTTGGTCATAATATTTATGTATGTTTCAAACAAAAGAGAAGCTTTTATTGGAAGAAAACTAACTATGAAGGACCCAATAAATTTTGGGTACCTAAATCTTTACTAACCTCTGAAACAGAAATTCCTCTTAGCATCCAAGAAAAAGCTCTGGTTCTTAGATAGTGGATGCTCAAGGCACGTGACAGGGGGAAAAGATAAATTTCTCTCCATGGAGAGAATAGACTATGTCATCTTTGACAATGATGATAAGTCTTGCATCAAATGTATAGGTATTATAGGTAATTCTAATTCCCGTAAAGTTAAAAATGTTTAGTATGTAGAAGGTTTAAAGCATAACTTGTTAAATATTCGTCAATTATGTGATAGTGGTCATAAAGTATCTTTTAAGTCTGATAAATGTTTTATTAAATAAATCTCTTCTGGAAAGGTTTTGTTTACTGTATCTAGGAATAAAAATCTATATAGCCTATGTCTTGGTGAGAGATCAACAAAATCCCTCGCTAGTGTATCACTAAAATTGACGACCAAATTTAGTATAAAATGTTGAGTGCTTAAGACTGAATCAACAATATTAAATCTCAATCATTGATGAAATTTTATACTATATCCTATGGACAAGTTTAGTGGTTCACCAGTATGAGAATTACTTGGTCCCTCACTCTAGAAGCCACCCTGTTCGAATATATATATATATATATATATATATATATATATATATATATATATATATTCGAAGGTGGCGAATTTGGGTGGGAAAAAAAATGAGGTGCAAGGGGTGCACTAGAAAAACAGAGGGTGTTAATAGAATCCCTCTATTTCTTGGACGCCCATTCCCAAATCTGAATTAGAGTCCGTAAGTTCAGCACTTGTAAAGTTTACAAGAGAAGGAAACTAGGCGGCATGACACTCATCTACTGTGCATGAAAGTGGAAGAATCTGATTCAGTTAGGTGTTTGATTCGAGAGTGATCCAGCATACAGAATCCAGCATTTCTCTTGATAGCATTTAAGTGGAAATTGAAACTCTATAGATTCAACTAAGCTATTCTATAAACTAAATAAATACAATTAATACAACACACTGCATTCAATGCACACAAGACAGAAAATCTTGAGCGCATAAGCTAGAATATTCTAGGACCATATCCAAACCATATCTTCTGCCAATCAAACTAGGACCCCACAAATTTAAATTAAGGAGGCAGGAAATCACTATATGAAGGCTGACCAAAAGCTCAAGAACTAGATACTCAGAAGCCAAAGATCAATCTAATATGAATATTTAAGAATATGCACAGGGATGATGTAACGACTGATAATCTGTATTCAAAGAAATGTTGCACCATAATGTTACAAACACAAAACATTCATATCTGTTTTAAACATCTTCACATGTTGAATAAAAAAATGAATATAATGTATATCCCCTTACATAAAAGAGCATCAATTCAATCGTCTCCTTCTTATTCTGGGTTCGTCCGGAACTTGTCTTGAAACATCACTTCTTCTTCTTCTACTGTTAGATGAAGGGTAAAACATACTAATCTGCGCATTGTTATCTGCTAACTGGCTTTCTGAAATCATAGGCGCAATGGTATCGAGATTCCTCCTCAGAGAAGGCACAGAAGCTGCAGCTACAGAATTAGTCACAGCAACATCTGGAGTGAGACTCTCTGGTTGAGGTCTTGAAAGATCATTTATTCTTCTACCGTTAGATGAAGGGTAAAACATACTAATCTCCGCATTGTTATCTGTTGACTGGATTTCTGAGATCATAGCCACAATGTTATCGAGATTCCTCCTCAGTGGAAACACAGAATCTGCAGCTGCAGAATTGGTCACAGCAACATCAGGGGTAAAACTCTCTGGCCGAGGATTTAATTGTCGGCTTCCTCCTGTTTGCTGACTATGGATAAATGATTCATGAAGTTGATATAATCTTTCTGCAGAATTCATTGCAGAATCCAAAGCTAAGGAAAGGGATTCCCTTTGCTCTAACAACCTTGAAACTGGATCAGAACCAGTATGTTGATTGTTTTCTGACTGCTGGTGAGACTCACGAGACTGAGTGAGTTGAACATCATTTCTACCAGTTGTGGTATTGGGAGTTCCTAACTGAACTGGCTCTCCTAATCCACCATTTCTTCGTCTAGTACTAAACCGCCAAGCGTTATGGAGTATAGACGCATCCAAAGAAGATGCTCTGTCGCTTATCAGCTGCTGCCTAATACTCTCAACTCTACGTGCTCGCGGTCGAGGAGGAATTGTCAAACCAGCTTCGTTCAACTCCAACTGACGATCATCGCCGGCACTCCCATTGCCATAAATTGGAATAATGCCGGTTTCAGCAACCTCTCCTTTGCAAACAGGACATTCCCTTGCATTTAAATAAGCATATGACACCTGATAGAAGCATGGCCAACAAAACAAGTGACCACAGCATGTCAAAATAGGATCTTTAGCCATCTCGAAGCATATATTACAATCAAAAACATTTCCAGTACTCTCCTTTGCCTTACCAGTGGCATCTGGCTCCTCCACCCCCAAAGCTTTAGCCACTAAATGGGCACTTTTCCTTTCCCTACTTCCAATTACTCCTTCCTCAATTTCCCGGTTCTGTCTTCCTTCTTCAATTTGAGCATCAGCAGTTGTTGCTTCTGAGGCCGAAGATTGAATCAGAGATTGAACCGGTGGCGACGGCAAAGACCGCCTGAGTCTGACATATAATTCTTCAGCACGCAACCTTAAATTTCTTTCCCTAGATTCAACTAATCCTTCCCCAATTTCCTGGTTCTGTCTTCTTTCTTCACCTTGAGCACCAGCAATTGCTGCTTCTGAAGCCGGAGATTGAACCATTGGCGACCAATGAGCCCGCCTGACTCTGGAAAGTAATGCTTCAATACGCAACCTTATATGTCTTTCCCTAGATTCTGCATCTAGTCCCTCCAATACAGATTCAAAGTTACTAACTGAAGTACGAGTTTGATCCAAAGGCTCCTGATTCAAATCAAGCAAAGTATTATATACACAACTTTGAGTCCTTTTTTCAGGTTTATTATGCAATTTAGCAACACATTTCATATGTTTCAAGACCTGAATACAAATTAAAACAACTAAACCCTAAAAAGAAAATTCAAAGTCAGAGATGCTCATAGCTTTAAATAAAATATATACATCTGTATATAATTAATTGCTAAAACATTGATAATCGAATTTAGTGGAGATTTTCATTGCTAAAACTCTGAATGCTCAGAGCTTCAAACTAATTAAATATCCGATTCTTATATACCCATATTTATACTGCACTGATTATTAAAGAAGAGTAATTTTGAACAAAATGCAAAATCTCGTGAGCGAAAATAACGAAACAATAGTAAAATCAGTTGAATCAGAAGAGAAGAACTTTAATTGCATAAATTTGTGAAGAAAGAGCGAAATTGATTGAGAAGGGATTGAATTGAAGTATTACCATGGAGAATCAGGAGGTTGTTCGTACGTACGACTGAGGTCAATCGGCGACGATAAATATTCTGATTAGCCGCAGTCTAATGAAAGATTGCTCTTTGGTGCTAGCTAAGTCTTTCACTATGAACTAGGGTTCTGCGTCGGGTGGGTTTTGATGCATTTAAACGTCCAATCCAATCAAATACTTATGTGTTGGATTCGACAAAGTTAAGCCCAAATATTTGTGTGACACGAACCAACCCAAACTGATCACAAATGGGTTGGGTTGGGTTGGGTTGGGTTGGGTATTAAGTTCATTAGTAAAATATCTTTTTGAAGAAAAAAAAAAAAAAAAAAGATAAAATGATAAGCCTTAATTTCGGCTTCAATTACAACTAATGAAACCAATACAAAAGAAAAAGGTCTTTAGAAAATTCTTGAAGCTCATACAAAAAGAAAATTTTCTTCATACAAAAATGTCTTAAAGAAAATAATAAATCATATCCCATCGATGAAGCTGCTTTGTTCAATTAGCTTTTGCAGACATGAAGGAAAATGAGGGAGGAGGGATGAAGGCATAAATGATTTATTTCAGAGACGAACTGTTAGGGTTTAAGATTTATCCCAAGAAGAGAAAAAGTGGACTTATTGGCAAAAAATCTATTCAACATTGAGTTTTAGGGTGGTGACAGGATCAAACCACTTTACTATATTGTTGATGGGGATCTGGAATAATTGTGGAGACCATGGAAGGATGCTATCAATATGTGACCCTATTCAAAAAGATTTTAGGATATCTCACAATGAGAGATCGTTTGAAGGCTGCATAGAGACTCATTGGTGGGATGGATATGGTGGATATTGGGATTGAATATTTTATGGTGAAGTTTGATGTGGCTGCTGATCAAGAAAAGGTGACTAGTGAAAGGTCGCAGGTGATTTTTGATCACTATGAAGGAAGCAGTGCATCCAAGGACTCCAGATTTTGTTGCGCTTGAGGTAAACATCAATACAAAAATTGTATGGATTTGTTTCCCATTTATTGGCATGGAACACAACGATGAAGGTTTTTGTTGGCTTTGAGAGTTGTGATAGGGAAATTAAAGTATATATTCAAACTATAGATGCTTCATGTGGCTGGTTTGCCAGAGTGTGCGTAGAGATAAGGCTAGACCAACTAGTTGGTAAGAAGTGTTTGGTTCCGAAAAAATGGATCAACGTACAATATGAGGAGGGGTTGACTTGCTCTGTAAGGAGTGTGGTGGTCTTTACGGTCATATATATTGGAAATGCCAGGTGGTGAAAGCTAAAAATTCTGCTCTAGTGGAGAGATACGATAAGGAGGATGTTATAGCTACACTATAACTGATGAACACAACACAAGAATTGAAGTAACTGTATAATATTTCACTCTTCAAGTAGTAATAGTGAGTTCAATTACAGTATACAGTATAATGGAAAATGGTAAGTAAAGCAAATGAAACAGGGAATTCGTTTTCAGAACATTCCCTAGAGCTGCTGCAAGAGGAGACGGTTAGAGGAGAGAGAAGGAGAGTGAAACTCATTCATTGCTTGCTTTCCTGCGTGATTCATTTCGGCTTATATCCCACCACGTAATCCTTCAACGTTGCATTTGGCGCCTTCTCACGCGCGCTACGGCGCCTAGTATCACTTGCCATGTCCCTTGGCTCTGCTGAGGTGGCATTCTGAGGTATCACACTTGTTACATTACCCTCCCCTTTAAAAACAATCTTGTCCTCAAGATGAAAAGCAGGAAATTTCTCTTGTATTTCAATCTTGTCCACCCATGTAGCAGCTGCAGTATCATTATCCTCCCACAGAATTAAAACTTGTTCAACTGGAACAGCACCTTTCATAACTACCCGAGTCCTTAGAACTGCTCTAGGTCCTAGAACAGGTCCCAACTCATTAGTAGTAAGAGGTAATGGCAAATAAGGTTCCATCTGCTCCCCTTTAAACAACTTCAACTGTGAAATATGGAATACCGGATGAATTTTTGCAGACTCAGGCAAATCCAATTTATACGCAACCTTACCAATGCGTGCAATGATGCTGAAAGGGCCAAAATAACGCATTGAGAGCTTCTGGTTCTTTCTCAGAGCAACAGAGTGTTGCCTGTAAGGTTGCAATTTAACCAAAACCTTATCACCCACAGCAAATTGAACATCAGTACGTTTTTTATCAGCTTGAGTTTTCATTCTCTGTTGCGCTTTGTTTAAGTTATTTTTCAACTGCTGCATAATTAAATCTCTCTCACCAACGGATCGTAAACTTCAACGTGGTCCGTGGCGGCCTGCTGAGGGCGAATTAACGCAGGAGGGTCTCTCCCATAGAGTGCTTTGAATGGAGACATGCCCAAGCTATGATGGAATGCAGAGTTGTACCACACTACAAGAAATTTGTGATTTACCGGCGGCCGGAATCCGCCGGTAATAACAAAAAGCCGCAGGAAAAATGTCATTACCGGCGGATTTTTCCGCGATAAAAACGTCGTGCGTAATGTTTCTGGCGCTTTTTCACCGATAATTCCGCGGATTTTTCCGCCGAAACATCCGCCGGTAATTACCGTGAAAAAGCCAGATAAAGACACAAATTCATGGAAATTTTTAAAAAAAAAAAAAAAAAAAAAATCCGCCGGTAATTTGAAAAAAGCCGCCGGTAATGACACAAATTCCGCCGGAAATTTTAAAAAAAAAAAAAAAAAAAAAAAAAGCGCATGAATGTAAAAAAGCGCGGTAATTTAAAAATCATGGTAATTTGAAAAAACGCGATAATGACACAAATTCCGCGGAAATTTTAAAAAAAAAAAAAAAAAAAAAAGCCGCAGGTAATGTAAAAAAGCGCGGTAATTTAAAAATCCAGCCATTAATTTGAAAAAGCCGCCCGAATGACATGAAATTCCATGGAAATTTAAAAAAAAAAAAAAAAAAAAAAAAAAAAAAGCCGCCGGTAATGTAAAAAAGCCGCCGGTAATTTGTTTTATTTTTTTAAAAAAAAATTGTTTTTAATTTTTAATTTTTTTACGTATGGTAATTTATTTTATTTATTTAAAAAAATCGTTTTAGAATTTTTAATTTTTTTAATATTTTTAAAAATGAAAAATCATTTTAAATTATTTTATTAATTTTTATTTCAACGAAAAACTATTTTCGAATTAGTTTTTAATTTTTTAAAATTAGTTGAATTATTTATTTATTAAGAAGTAAGTAAAAAATGTAGTAGAATATGAATGAATAAAAATGAAGAAGAGTATGAGAAGTAAGAATATAGGAGAGAATGAGAATGAAGATGAAGAAGTGTAGAAGAAATATGAATGAATGAGAAGGAAGAAGAAAGAGGAAATGTAGAAGAAAGATATTTAGGAGAGAATGAGAATGAAGATTAAGAAGTGTAGAAGAAGTAAGAATATAGGAGAGAATGAGAATGAAGAAGAGTATGAGAAAGAAAGAAGAGTATGAGAAGTAAGAATATAGGAGAGAATGAGAATGAATATTAAGAAGTGTAGAAGAAATATGAATGAAAGAGAAGGAAGAAGAAAGAGGAAATGTAGAAGAGAATGAGAAGGAAAGAAATGAGAAGAGTGTAGGAGAAAATTTTATTTATAGACATTTTGAGCAGATTCGTGGATTTTTGAACATTACCGCGGATTTTTAAAAAAATTTTTTTTTTTTTTTTTTTTTTTAAAAAATCCGCGGTAATGTTCAAAAATCAGCCGAGAATTACCGCGATTTTTGAACATTCTGGCGGATTTTAAAAAAAAAAAAAAAAAAAATTTTTTTTTTTCAAAATCTGCCCGAATAATGTTAAAATCCACGAAATATTACCGCGCGGAAAAAATCCGCGGAAACACTCCTTTTTCGCCGGAAATTACCGTGGAAAAAATCACGGAATATCCAAATCAAATCACGGAATTTACTGCGGAAAAAAATCCGCCGGAAAAAATCCGCCGGTATTACGTGAATTTCTTGTAGTGCCAGAATTCTGCCATCGGCAACAGTTTGGACCAAACTTTTGGATTGTCAAAAGTGACGCAACGCAGGTACATTTCTAAACATTTGTTCAATATTTCAGATTGTCCATCTGATTGAGGATGGTATGCTGAGCTCATACTAAGAGTAGTACCTTGTAATTTAAACAAATGTTGCCAAAATGCACTCGTAAAAACCTTATCTCTGTCTGAAACAATTGACTTCGGTATGCCATGTAACTTTGCAATGTGCTGCATAAATACCTCTGCTACAGACCGACTGCTATAATCAGCTTTAAGGGGTACAAAATGGGCATATTTGGACAATCTATCAATAACCACCAGAATTACTGTGAATCCACAAGAATTTGGCAACCCCGTAATAAAGTCCATAGCAATGTCTTCCCATACTTGCTCTGGAATGGGAGTGGGCTGCGGCGATACCCGCAGTAGTGCGATGGGGTTTTGGCCTGTTGACAAATGCTACATTGTTGAACAAACAATTGGATATCCTCCTTCATTTTAGGCCAGAAAAATTGAGCTGAGATTCGAGCTAGTGTTCTTGCCACACCAGCATGCCCTCCCCCCAAAGATGCATGGTACTCAGTCAGTATATCTTTGATAAGATGAGATTGTTTAGGCAAAACCAATCTACCTTTCCAGTAAACTAATCCATCTCTCAAGTAATAGTTCTTATTGCCATTTGCATTCTCCCCAACGTTAATGAGCAGTTGCTGGATGTGAGCATCATTAGTAACTTGTTGCCTCAATGTTTGTAAGAAATTTGATTGTGGTTCAGACCATGCCATAAAGAAGACCCTTGACAAAGCATCAGCAGCAATGTTGTCCTTTCCTGGCTTGTATTCAATCTTGAAATCATACCCTATAAACTTATGCAACCAAGCTTTGTTTGCTCTTCGAGTTTGCAACGATTGATCCAACAAGCTCTTTAGACTCTTCTGATCTGTTTTGATTATAAATTTGTGCCCCAACAAGTAGTGTCTGAACTTTGCCAACGCTTCAGTGATAGCATAAAATTCCCGTGTATAAGCTGATTTCTTTTGCATTCTAGGTGACATTTTCTTCGAGAAATAAGCAATAGGATGACCCTTTTGACTCAGGACAGCACCTATACCAATCCCAGAGGCATCGGTCTCCACTGTAAACTCTTGTGTGAAATCTGGTAAACTTAAAACTGGTGCTGCAGTAACAGCTTCTTTTAGCTGATTAAAAGCCTTATCTGTTGCCTCATTCCACGCAAAACCATCTTTCTTCAAAAGATCCGTGAGAGGACCAGCCACAGTAGCATAATTACGAATGAATCGCCTGTAATATCCTGTCAAACCAAGAAATCCCCGAACTTGTTTTACATTGGCAGGCGTAGGCCAGTTTCTGACAGCAGCTACTTTCTCATGGTCCATCGCAACGCCGGCACCTGAAACCTTATGCCCCAAGTAATCAACTTCGTTCAAGCCAAAAGAACACTTTGATAGTCTAGCAAAGAGTTGGTGCTGCTGTAATGTTCTCAAAACAATCTCTAAATGCAACAAGTGAGCTTTCCATGTAGAACTATAAACTAGAATGTCATCAAAGAAAACTAATACGAATTTACGCAATTCCTTTTGAAAAATACTATTCATCAAACTCTGAAAAGTAGCTGGAGCATTAGTAAGGCCAAATGGCATAACTAACCACTCATATGCTCCATGATGAGTTCTGAAAGCTGACTTGTGTCTATCCTCAGGTTGCAGCAAGATCTGGTGATATCCTGACCGAAGATCTAATTTAGAGAAGACTGTGGCACCAAACAATTCGTCTAATAACTCATCCACCGTGGGCATGGGAAAACTATCCTTGATAGTAATAGCATTTAGAGCCCGGTAATCAGTACAAAAACGCCACTTGCCATCCTTTTTCTTCACTAGGACAATTGGTGAAGAGAACGGACTTGTACTTGGTTGAATGATGCCTTGATCTAACATTTCTTGTACCATCAATTCAATTTGCTCCTTTTGACTGTGAGGATACCTATAAGGTCTCACCTTCACTGGTTTGGCACCTGCCTGAAGGGTAATGGCATGATTATGTGTTCTGTTGGGTGGGAGACCAGTTGGAGTAGTGAACACTACCTTGTAAGTATGCAATAAGCTAACCAGCTCAGGCTCCAAATTAGTGGGTAGATCACGGAATTCATCATTAGGCACATCAGGTGGTATCATTTGTATTGCAAACATCTCCGAGATGGCATCGGTAGAGTGCATTCTTCGAAGCTGGTGGCAATGAGCTTGAGTAGGAGCAATGTCTTTATCTCCCTGTAATGTAATAAAATGCCCCTGGTGTAGAAATTTGATAGTGGCAGCAGCATAATCTGCCAAATGTAACCCCAAGGTTGCCAACCATGCAGAACCTAAAATAAGGTCAGCTCCCACCACTGGTAAAAGATAAACTGGCAATTGTAACTGTTGGTTCTGCACTGTCACCTGTAAGTTCTCAATCCAACCCTCAGTTTGCATTGTTTGACCATTTCCAATCAACACTCTGAAACTAGGTTCTGGTTCAATAGGTAATTTCAAAAATTGGGCAATTCGTGGTCAGAGAAAGCTCTGAATCGCCTCCATCTAACAAAATCAGACCGAATGTGTCCAATGGTACCGCAAAACGAATAGTGCCTACACCACACCCACCTTTCATTGCATTTAACGACAAATGATGCTCCTGTGGGGAGGAACCCATTGAAGCTTCTTTGGGAATCGATCTCATTGTAGTCATCTCAGTAGTTTCAGGATCTTTTTCTACCTCTTCCTCTTCTTCTATTTGTAACATCATTAAGTGTTTGTTGGGACACTTATGAGAATATGAAAATTTCTCATCACAGAAATAGCATAACCCCTTGTCTCTGCGCAATTGAATCTCAGCAGCAGACATATGCTTAATGGCTAAGTTTCTAGCTGTGTTATTGAATGATTTTGGCTGAGGTGACGGTAATAAAGGTGGTTGGTTCTGTTTAGCCAGAGTGAATGTTGTATCAGTTTTGGCCTGTGTTTTCTGTGTAGTATTGTATGGGGTATTATATGCAGGTTTTGTGGTGTATTGAGTCTGTTTGGTTTTGTGTATATTGGGGTATTTCTCTTCAAATAGTTTGGCAAGTGATACAGCTTTCAACAAAGAATGTGGTGTCATAGATTTAACATCTCTCCTTATGTCATCACATAAGCCACTAATAAAACAATCAATGAGAGCTTCATTTGACAATCCCTCGGATCTATTAGCTAAAGCAGTGAACTCTAAATAATACTCAGCAACCGAAGCAGTTTGTTTAAGCTTAAACAGATTTTCTCTAGGGGATTCATATGGTGAGGGCCCAAAATCAAGTTCTAAAGCTCTAGTAAATTGATTCCAAGAGTGAAATGGATTTACCCTCTGCATCATTTGAAACCAAGGGACTATGTCTTGATCCAAATGGACCGAAGCTATAGTTAACCTTTCTGAATCTGGTGTGTTGTAATATTCAAAGAATTGTTGAGCTTTGAATATCCAACCCACTACATTCTTTCCATCAAATCTAGGAAAATCAAGCTTAATGGATCTCACCTGAAATGGAGGACGAGTTTGCTGATTCAATGGAGTATGACCACTCCCAATGGGGCCAGATCCCGACCCAGGTGAGTCAACAGATCGTTTCTCCAGAGCTGTAGCGATCTTCGCAATGTTAGCTTCTAATCGTTCAAATCGTTGAGCATTTGCTACTTCTGAACGCTTGATTTCAGTGTGAATTTCCGCATGATTCTTCTCCACTTGCTCCGAAACGCGTCGTACCTCCGCATTGAGTTCCTTGTAGCGAGTGTTATCTGCCATTGTTGATGATGAAAGCACCAAATGTTATAGCTACACTATAACTGATGAACACAACACAAGAATTGAAGTAACTGTATAATATTTCACTCTTCAAGTAGTAATAGTGAGTTCAATTACAGTATACAGTATAATGGAAAATGGTAAGTAAAGCAAATGAAACAGGGAATTCGTTTTCAGAACATTCCCTAGAGCTGCTGCAAGAGGAGACGGTTAGAGGAGAGAGAAGGAGAGTGAAACTCATTCATTGCTTGCTTTCCTGCGTGATTCATTTCGGCTTATATCCCACCACGTAATCCTTCAACGTTGCATTTGGCGCCTTCTCACGCGCGCTACGGCGCCTAGTATCACTTGCCATGTCCCTTGGCTCTGCTGAGGTGGCATTCTGAGGTATCACACTTGTTACAGAGGATGGTGGCAGCGGTGGCCGGTGGGGCTAGTGCGCGCCTAGGCTGAGGGAACCAACAACGGAAACATTACTAATACATAGAGTGAAATCATTGTATCATCAATGGAGTGAGGTTCACTACATCAATATAATAACTTCTTGGTGGAGAAAAACGGGAAAGTTAAGGCAAGACTAAAAACATGGGCGTGACTGGTGGAAGCTGTCTCAATAAAAATGTTTCATGTTTCGGAGAATATTGATATAGAATAGAAGGGAATTATTTAATAGAAAAATCGCATAATAATAATAATGAAGCATTTTTTTGGGGTCCACCTTTCATGTGGGAGAGCATTCCAATCCTTCCTTTTAATCTTATGCAGCTGAGTGTGGTTTAGCGCCAAAATTGTGGTTGCTTATGTGGGGTGGTTGCATTCGTTGGTTTCATGCCTTGCTTGTGTGGTGCCTTTCTAGTGGTTGGTTTTTTCCTTGCCTTGTTTTCATTGGTTCCCTTCTTTTCTTTTCTTTTTTTAAAACCCTTCGTCTTTCTCTCTTTTTTCTCCGTTGCTTCTTTTCTTTCTTCCTCAATCCATTTGTCATTACATTACATTGTTTTTTCCTGCCCCATAAACTACACTTGATTACATTCTGCATTTTCTTCATTTCCAGGTTTCCTTTGCCCAATCCTCTTCTTTCTTTTTGCAATGATGGCTAGCTGCCATACTCAAGTACTATCCATTACATTTCTCATTACACTTCTCCATTCATTATCTTACTCCACCCTTCGTTCTTCTCCTTTCCTTCCTTTCTTGATCATTTATTTATATATCAACACTTCCCACCTTTTCCAAGCTGTGTTTTCAAGCTTTCAAAAAGTGTATTTGCCATTCAACTTTTCAGTTCCTTTCCATTTCATTTACTTATGGCACTTCCTATGGTTTGTATTTCACTTTTGCTCTTTCCTGATTCTTTTGCTTCTTCTATCTTTTATTTACTCATTTGTTTACATGCTTTGATCTTTTGTATCAGCCTGCTCCTTTTGTTTCGACTGATCTGAACCGTGTGCTTCTTCATCAGAGGCAAGGGAGGCTCAGAACTTGTTTGTGTTCTTATGACTATGCAGTGGTATATGTGTTCTTCTATTGTCATCTTCTTTATCTTCTTCTATATTTATGTTTCTGTTTTTGTTCATGTATTTAATCTTCAACTATTTTGTTGTTTGTGTTTTTGTAGGGCTATGGTTTCATCCCTTTTCCTGACACCTTGTTTGAAATTCACACACCTGATACGGTGTTGCTTCTTGATCATAAGGAAACTCCTTTGAAGTAGCCACTAGGCGTGGTGACGGCTTCGTCTTCCTTTGTCAGGGTTGGGGTGCCTTGGGGGTCATTTATGGTCTTGTGGATGGTGGATGGATACAACTTTCATACCGTGGAAATGCTCTTTTTAACATTCGTGTGTTTGATCACACCATTGATGAAGTTGATTATCCAACACCTCCTTCGTGTTGCAGCCTAGGATCTAGACCTTCTCCTTTACTTCTAACAGATGCTGGGGTGACTATTAGCAGATACGTCCTCATCAAAGGAGCTGCTTTTCTCGTGGGTACAACAAACGCTTGGATGCATCTGATGTTTTCCAGTTGGTTAGTTGTCCATTGTTTTCTTGTTTAGTGTTCTTTTTGTAGTTTTCCTATGAATGAGATCTCAATATTATGGTTATGTTCATAATAGTCTAGCTGCATTTTTTATGCCTCACTCATGTTAGGCAAATTTGATATCTTTGTTAAGATATTTTTCACAGATTACGAACTTCATACCATGTTAATGTTAGGATGAAAATGGATAATAATAAATTCTATCACTTTTATATGCTCTTTTCATCATTCATTAGTGATGTAATATCCATTTTTAAACATACTTTACTTCATTTTTTTTTCCTACTTTTCAATGATATAGGACTATGAATATGCAAGTTACAATCCTATTGCATATGACTTGGCAAATCATTTCTGTGAAATGACAGCAAAATACCATAGTGACACACATCATCTTCTTGATTATATATGCTAATATACTGATCGTACCTTGACCAATGAAGAGTTGAAGTGTTGATTGATTCGTCAGATGGGCCGGTCGTTGAATGAGTGAAAGGACCGGTCCTGGCTTCACGCGTAGAACACCTCGGGTGGTACTGCAAAGACACTCCCGACGATCTAGTGAGAGGTCGCTCGGGCAGATAGCACAAGGTAGGAAAACGTACCTGACACCATATGCGAATGGCGATATATATCGCGAGGCCGGCCGTTAGCGAGATTTTCGGCGGCGAAATGCGCTCAAGCGGCGTGCTTGGGCGATTCTTATTGGGGCGGGCGCGCCCAATTGCTATTGGAGAGCCTTGTAATTGCTGATACACCCGGAACAGTTGCCCCCAAGCCTAGGTCGCTTAAGAGCGGGCTGAGGCTTGAATCGCTGCCCCAGTGTCGTGTTGTAAGCGGCCGGGTTGCATTGCGCAATCGGTCTCCATCTCTTGAAGTGTGTGGTTGCTACCACGCTAAGTCGGGAGGTGGTCGCTGCCACTGCTGAGGTGTGGACGGTGCCACTGAGTACTTCCATTCATGCTGGAAAGCGATCCAATTGGTCGGGACTCGGCCGACCTCCTTAACTTACGAAGTCTACTTGGATCTTGCTCGCTTTAGGAGGTGCGATCATTCTCGGGTCGCTCAAATTCGTTCAAGTGTTGTCACGCATTGCCTATTTCGTTTGAAAAAATTTCGACCGTGACCTCGGCGGGCCGCTATCGTAGCGGACTTGTTCGACGCATTTTGCGATTTTTGGCAACGGGCTTACAAGGTTCGATCTAGACGGCCCTTATTGCGATAGTTGCAGTCGGTCTCTTCTGGCCGTGTTCGGCAATCAATGCTCGTTATTGGGTCATTGCTTGACCTCGGTCATTCGATTGCACTGATGGTCGTGCCAACTCGGTGGCACTTGACGTGGGTCAATGCGGTGACATTCGATTGGGCCAACTTCGGTGGCACACGATGTGGAACCGCTCGGGCCTACTCGTTGGTGGGTCCTTCGACCGCCAGGCCATTTCGATGGCACTCGATTGTAGACCGCTCGGGCCTACTCTGCTTTGTGGGTCCTTCCGACCGCTTGGGCCATTTCGATGGCACTCGATTGTAGACCGCTCGGGGCTACTACTGCATTTGTGGGTCCTTCGACCGCTGGGCCATTTCGATGGCGCTCGATTGTAGACCGCTCGGGGCTCTACGCCATTTGTGGGTCCTCGACCCTTGGGCCATTCGATGGCGCTCGATTGTAGACCGCTCGGGGCCTACGCCTTGTTTCTTGCTACTACACGGCGAGCTACCAATCATACATTCTTGCATGCGAAATAGATTACAAAGTACTACTTTTAAAAGGCCGGGCCTCAGTAAAAAACCCTGGTGGGGAAAAAGAGCACCCGCCTGGCATTTATTCATAAATCGTTAGTCCGTCCCCGTTATCACGAGGATCGCCTTGTTCTTCAAACGACCCATCTGCTCTTCTTCTCGCGCGCGCGCGGCGACCTTTCTAGCGAATAGTGCTTCTTCATAGGCCATATGATCGTTGGCCCTTCGTAGGAACATGGTCAGATCCATGTAACGATTTAGGCCGAACTCTTCTGCAAAGCTGTGGTCCGGTCTGATCCCACGCTTGAGACACTTCAGCTTGTCTCTATCAGTCAGGTCGCGCACCTGCTCAGCCTCGGCGTTGAATCGCTCTATGTACTGTCTCAATGATTCGTTGTCCTCTTGGATAATCGTATCCAAGTGCTCTTCATGCCGCTCTAGGCATCGGTTGGCCGTGTAGTTGGCCAAGAATGTTCTAACCAGGCCGTCCCAAGACGAGATGGTGTCGGGCGGTAGGCTCTCCCACCACTCCAGTGCTCGTTCCTCGAGCGACTGTGGAAAAAGCCTACATTTCATGGTCGATCCCAACTCTCTGTAACAGCAGTACCGGAGGTGTTTGTCTGGATCCCCACGGCCATCGAACTTGTTAAGATTGGGCGGCTTTCGTAGATCTCTGGGAATTTACAGAGCGCCTAATTTCTCTAGTGAATGGGCGTGCTCGCTCGAATGCCGTCGACCCAGGGGTTGCATTGCGAGGCATGCCTCGTTGCCGACATTCCATAAAATCCTCGGACGCCGCGGTTGGTGGAAGTGGTGGAGGCCTTCGGGTTGCTCGCTTTGGCCTCTCCTTGGCGATCGCGAAACGCCCCCACTAATTCTTCCATCTCTGTAATCTTCCGCTCTTCTTCTCGGAATCCCAAGATCGCTTCTCTCGACGTGCGTGACCGGACGACTCATTGGAGGAGTACACGGTAGGTGAGCGACCGTGCTCGGGGCGGTAGCCCGAGTCCTCATATTCATCATAAGATAATGAACGGCGCCTACGCGCGTTCACCTTGCAGGCGGCGACCTGCGTGCCGCTTGTTTGTCGCGCAAGAAGACCGGGTGGTGGTGCTTTCTCGCGAAAAGGCTCCTTCGAGGAGGAGCGGCGTGCACGGTAGGTCGTCGTCGGCGAAGGTTCTCCGTCTTCTCCGCCTTCCTGCGCGGCGGCGGAATCGACCCTCCTTCGTAGCGAGAGAGATCGGCTCGTCGCGATGCGCAATGACTGATTCTTGTTTTGCGCGACTTGAAGGATGGCACGAGTGATATGTTCGGCAAAGGCTCTGCAATCCTGCCTCGCCCACTTTCGGCGGTGATCGGTTGATGAGCGTGCCGTTGTACTGTTCTAGGATAGGTCCTCGGCGCCCTGCGACCGGAGCTCTTGGCGAGGTTTTCCTTGCGATCCATGCTCGGTTGCGTACGTCCTCCGGTCCGTTGTTGAGGTGATTCTGCCGGAGGAGTCGAGAGATGAGGCCCGCGTCAGGGCGGTCGCGTGGAGCCATGAATGAAGTGGGATAGCGCTCGGGCCTCCCATCGTGGTCGTCGCAATTGATCGTACCTTGACCAATGAAGAGTTGAAGTGTTGATTGATTCGCCGACGATGGGCGGTCGTTGAATGAGTGAAAGGACCGGTCATGGCTTCACGCGTAGAACACCTCGGGTGGTACCTGCAAAGACACTCCGACGATCTAGTGAGAGGTCGCTCGGGCAGATAGCACAAGGTAGGAAAACGTACCTGACACCATATGCGAATGGCGTATATATACTGCGAGGGCCGACCGTTAGCGAGATTTTCGGCCGGCGAGAATTGCGCTCCAAGCAGCGTGCTTGGGCCGGTTGCGTTGGGCCGGGCCGCGACCCAATTGCTATTGGGAGCCCTTGTAATTGCTGATACACCCCGGAACATATACAAACACCATAGTTTTGTTTATACTTGTCCATGTTCTGCAGAGATATTTTTGCATACCACTTTGGAACATGTTTTACAGATGTTAGGAACATTTATGTGTTTGTGTATTAGTTTTGGTTCTTTTGGTTTCTAATGTTTCTCATCCATACATATTTGGATCTACACATGGCGCCGGTGTCCATGGCGTGTTTCTTGGGGGGTGATATAAGGCTTGGTGTTTCAAGGGATGATAGCTCCACTCTTTATTTGAGCATAATTTTCATGGTGGATTAGAAGATGCTGCTCTATGTGTTGTTGCATGGTTGTTCTCTTTTGCATGTTTTCTTTGTTTCTATGTTCAATAGTTTTAGGTTTTCTTTAAATGCATTTGTTGTTTGTAGAAGAAGGCAACTATGTAATTCCCTTTTTTGAGCATGCTATATCAATTTGGATTGTACTTTTAGCTTGCTTTTTGTACTTGGAATTAACCTTTTTTGGCCTTTCTACCTTTGTGCTCAGATGTGTGGGGCTTTTGTAGTCGTTTTGTAATTGGAATAAGCCTTTTTGGCATTTCTATCGTTGTGCTCAAATGTGTGGGCCTTCTTATCTTTTAATATAATTACTTCTACTATTTTCCATCTTGTGGTAGTATTTATTTTACCTTGAATGGTATTTATTTATTTCTGTCTTTGTTCCATTCCATCCAGTATTGCTCTTTTTATGGTTGGCTATAAATATTGCTTCCATCTCTTGCTAGAACTTGCTCACTTTTCTCTCACTAGGTTTCTAACAAGTAATGGTATGTTCTTAGTCTCTTCTTCCTCTCACTTTCTTCTTATCACTCTTTTTTCTTTTAACTGTTCTTATTATCTTTCTTCTTTTGTTTCTCCATAGATGACTTCTGGGTGTCTTTCACCACCAAGACTTTTTTCTGTTGCTTTGAGTATTTATGATGGTGATGATGTTGTTGGTGTGTTTGATCAATCAATGTATCTCGGTAGGAGGCCTATTGTTGTTTTTACTCTCTACATGACTTTGGGTGCACCTGATATAGCAACTTCATTTTTGTTTTGTTCTTTTTCTTTTATTTGTGTTCTTATTAGAGTGGCTTTATTTTATCATAATTGTAATGACTTTTGATCTGTTTTTTTTAACTTTTCTCTTTTTTCTTGGCAGCATCTTCCTTATGTGTTTTGTGAGATTGTGTTCCCATAGTTGATATAGATATCATGTTGATTGATGAAATGGGGAAACCATATCCATGTCATTTGAATTTTCCCACAGGCAGTGTTCTTTCAGAGGTTCGTCTTCGTTGCTGGTTTAGTTGTTGTAGGGAAAATTCTTTTACAGAAGGTGTTGAAGTCAAGATTGAGGTTCTGTTGAGAATCCAAGGTTCATGTTTTTGAGCGAGACGTTAGATGGATGCTCTCCAAGCTTTCCTTAGTTATGTTTTGGTGTTGCCTCTCTTTCGGTTTTTTTTCTTGTAGCTGGTTTTCTTGAGGGGGTTTCTATTTCTTAAGGAGTTTTCCTGTTGAGTTTTCCTTTTCTTAATCTATATCTTTAGTGTAATTTCTTAATGAGTTTTCTAATTCTTTAATGGAATGGAATCTAATTTCTTCTTTTATTGTCTTTGTATGCTTACTTTTAATTTTATGACTTGTCTCTACATTAAAAATCTAGATTTTATGATTTCTATTGTTATGATTTGTGCTAATTGCCTCTATAACTCTATCAGCACCTTAACATTTGCAGTGGCCAACTTGTAGCAGCAAAATTGAGAGTATCTATTATAGCAGAAATTTAGTACTATCTGGTATAGCTTGAGTATCTGATATTGCAGAAATTATTGTGCCAAAATAACAATTGGTGTATACATGTTCTATAGATATGATTTTAATTCCATTCTTAACTTATACCTTTAATTAATTTTTAATCATTGGAGCATCCAATAATCACATAAAGTAATCATGCCCTCTATATCTTTATCAGCACATCATTCTGAGATTGTAGTCATGCCCTCTATATCTTTATCAACACATTCACGTTTGGAGGTGTCAAGTTCTAGGATCGTTCTACCTTATAATGTTTAGATTATTCTTCACCCTTTCACAATAATCATGGAGGAAATTAAAAACAAACTTTGTCAAATTAGTGCTAATAGAGATCATACCTATCTTATCAACTGTGACAGACAGAATAAAGCAACGCAAATGTGATTGTGCTTAGTATATAATAAATGAAACTCATTACTTGTGTATGACTTGAAGGGTAATCTAAACAAGAAAACCAAATCAATATACAATCGTTATATTAATTATAATCTCAACAAGAAAACCAAATCAATGTACAATCTGTTATATTAATCTTGTAATATCACATGGAAAGTGGTAGTTTTATAATGTGCTGCATTTGTGTTCAAGAAGTTTTCTGAGTTTAGTTAACTACATTTGATTTGGAGAATTTTTATTTATTTATTTATTATGTTACTAAAATTATTTATATATAATTCTTATTATGTACTGATGTGCACTTGGAAGTGCAGTGATCAAGTTATTAGTACAATTCTCAACAAATTTTCCCTATAGGGTTCTATGGTTTTTTTAAATGAGCACTATCAATCTCCTTTGGTGAATTGAGAACTTTGAAAATTATAAGGTAGTCATGGACTAAATTACTTACTAGAATTGATAAATATATCTATTATAGTATTAGTATTTAGTATTTTACTATATAATCTAATGCATTTTACCTGATAAATAGTATTACTATGTTACAATGCATTTAGTAAAGAACTAAATTACTTACTAGACTTCGTAGCCGTGGAGCAAATTATCGGCCTTTGTTCTTTAACCCATGGTTTACCATGTATTCAATCGATATTTTTCATCCAATGTTTGTGATGATTATTCTGCAGGAGTTCTCATTGGTTGTCAGCTAGGATTTGTAATGAGAGTTGTGCAGGGCTTCCCATTTGGTGGCAGGTGAGGCGCTCATTTTTCTGATCACCGAAAAGTTGGCCTATTCAGATGCATTATTTGTTGTGTAGTCCATTGCATGATGTTCCTTTACTCTATTTGAAAAATTATTTCTGATCTGTTTGTATTCCCAATCTTTATCATTATTCTTCTGAAATTCTTTCTGTTTTTACCTCTCCATGTTTGCCATTTGTTACCTTCTTTGGTGTTGATGGCGTTCATCTCAATAGATGTTAATCTACGGTTCTATCTGACTTTTTTATGCCATTTTCTGATTTGAATTGGTGGGTGTGTGCCAAGTGTGTCTTTGTTTTCACACACTACTACTATAAATACATTCTCTTCCCTCCATTCATTTTGTGCCTTCTTCTCCATTATCAAGTAACAGTTAATTGAGCTTCTAGGTAGCTATGGGTTTTATAGATGAGATTGTTCCAGGAAAGTTGATTGGTCCTTAATTTATTAGGGTAATCCGTCTTTGGGTGGTTCCTGAGTTTCGGAATCCTGCTAATCCAAATACTCTTGAGATGGTGCTTTTGGATGAAAAAGTTTGTTCTAAATCTAAATTCTTTAATTTCTCTCTTTCACTATTCACTCTTTCTTAACTTATTTTAGATATTTGTTGAGTTTAATGCCCCAAGATCCACTGAATCGAAGAAATAAAGAATGAAGGAGAAAGAACAACACACCACGATTGATTACCCAGTTCAGCCAATTTGGCTTACATCTGGGGGACTTGCTAAGCAAGATCCAATTTTATTGAGTATAGTGAAGATTACAGAGTAATTACAGCCGCAATCGTTTACAAAACCGAGAAGCCCCAACTGAGCTCCACCTAGACCTAGATGACCCTAGTTCTTGATTCCTCTAATTGATTCTCAATTCACGATTGCAACCGTTCTAAAACTCTCACCTAAATTACAGACTCGAAAACACCTATATATACTGCTAGAACCGAGTTGATATGAGAGAGAGAGCTTCAATTAAGCTTCCAACGGCCAAAACGATTCTAACGGTATTTCAAACCGAGTTTCCCGCGCACAACTTCGACAAACCGACTTGAATCAATGTAACAGTTCCGAGGTGCAAAACTTCGACAATCGATAATCTTCGACAAACCGATAAACTTCGACAAGCCGATAAGCTTCGACAAACTGATTTGATTTCGACAATTCAAATATGCCACATATCTAATAATATTCATTGCTAATTAAATTTGTAATTCTGAAATTGCTTTTAGTGTTGTGTTGGTTTCTAAATTGTTGCATCACTTCTATGTCAATACCAGTTATGCCTTATATTATTGAACTTCAATTTTCTTTTGCATCAATCCTATTAATGTCACAATAAATATATTCTATGAACTTTACATAACACAAGTTGAAGGATGATTATGCGAGAAAAAATGCAATCACTTTCTTGCCATTTTAATTTTTATATGTAGCAAAGTATTCTTTGTAATTCTTGATCATTGTATAGGAAGTCACCGATCGTATAGTGTCACTTACCTTCATAAAACTTCAGTGAGTGAATGTGAATCTGATATAAGATTTATGTGTCTTTAGTGTTTCTTAACTTTGGTCTTAGAGTGTGAATTACCTATGTTTTCCATTCAATAGAAGGGTATAGATTTCTGCTATATTTGGTAGATCCCAATATTTTATTTAGTTCAGTTTACCAGCATTCGTGTATTTGAAAATATATGATTTATGTGTCTTTAGTCTTGCTTCTCTTTAATCTTATGCTAACACCATTTAGAAGGCTTCCTTATCTTTAGTCTTATATATGCTATCAAATGTTTAATTGAGCTATGATATTTACATAACACAAGTTGAAGGATGATTATGCAGAAAAAATGCAGAGTGTTTTCAATATTAATAGTTACTTTACTGCCATTTTAATTTTTATTATGTAGCAAAGTATTGATGTAATTACTGATCATTGCATAGGAAGTCACTGATCATATAGTGTTACTTGCCTTCATAAAACTTCAGTAAGTGAATGTGAATCGATAGAAGATTTGTGTGTCTTTAGTGTTTCTTATCTTTGATCTTAGAGTGTGAATTATCTATAGTGGAACATCAACTTTAGTTTAAATGTCTTTATTCTTGTGTTTTCCATTCAATATAAGGGTATGATTTCTGCTATATTTGGTAGATACCAGATTTTATTTAGGTCGGTTTACTGAACATTAGCGAGTTTGAAAATAAATGATTCATGTTTCTTTAGTCTTGCTTCTCTTTAGTCTTGTGCTATCACCATTTAGACGACTTCCTTATCTTTAGTCTTATGCTATCAAATGTTTGATTGAGCTGTGATATTTAGAATATTATGTTCAGACTTAATTCTGAAACTTGACTTTCATTGCAGTTTTATTCATATCAGTTTATCGGCATTCATGTGTTTGAAACTTTAATTTTACAGTTAGGAAAGATACATGCTACTGTTCCAAAGGGCCTTGTGAGACAATTCCAGCCTATCATTCGTGAGGGTTCTACTTACTTGATGGATAAGCTTCTTGTGGCTGCTAATGACATTAAGTTTCCAACTACATCTCATAAGTATAAGCTGAACTTTTTGGGATTCACTACTTGTGTTCTGTTGAAGCTGACGAGATCCCTTCTAATCATTTTGAGTTTATGACATTTGCAACCATTCTTTGCCTCACCAAAGGATGAGATTTTTATTGGTCCTGTCTAAATTGTTTTGCTTCTTCTTTCTTATAATTTTTATATTTTGTTTAGCTTTATGTTTAAACTAATTTTAACTGATTTACTTATTGATTAATTGCTAGATGTGATTGGTCATATTGTCCAAAAGGATACCCTTAAAGATCATGAGAGTAGTGGTAGGACTACCAGCATGCTTCAATTTGTCTTGGAAGATTTGAGGTGGATTCTTTCTCATTTTCATTTTTTCTATTGAATCAATTGATATACTTTACTGATGGATTCTTTCTCATTTTCATTTTTTCTATTGAATCAATTGATATACTTTACTGATGTTAACTTTTTTTTCTGCTAGCCTTGCAACCGTACAATGTACTTTTTGGGGAACATATGCACAAGAAATGCATGAAAAATTGGATCATTACACTGCTACCACTCCTCCAGTTGTACTATTTCAGATGTGTAGACTTAAGAAGTTCTTAGGTTAGCTTTGTTTTCTCTTGTCTCTTACACTTAATTCCTTATCATTACTTGCTCCTGACTCTATTATACATTGCTTATTTTAGGTGTTATGGGTGTTTCGAATGGCTTTCATGGTACCAAGGTGCTCTTTGAATCTGACATTCCAGCAATATCTGCTTATAAAGCAAAGTAATCCATATCCATATTGCATTGTGTGAATTCTCTTTTTTTTTATCCAACCATAATAAATGATGATATAGCATTGACTGTTGCTACTAGTGGAAAGCTCTCTCTGCTGCTTTGAGGTCAAACGGTGATATAGTATTGACTGTTGCTACTAGTGGTATAGCCGCTCTTCTCATTCCTGGTGGTCGTACAGCTCATTCTAGGTTTGCTATCCCTATTAATGTTGATGAAGATTCTACTTGTAGTATTAATCAGGGTAGTCCTTTGGCAGAATTGATTGTGAACTAAGCTTATTATTTGGGATGAGGCTCCTATGGCGCATAGACATTGTTTTGAAGCTGTTGACAAAACCTTTCGGGATATTCTTCGATTTCAAAACAATGGTCGTCTTGATATCCCCTTTGGTGGTAAAGTGGTTGTGCTTGGGGGTGATTTTCACAAATTTTACTGTCATTCCTAAAGGTACGCGACAAGAAGTTGTTCATTCAACTATAAATTCATCTTATCTCTGGCAGTCTTGTGAGATCCTTACTTTATCGATAAATATGCGTCTTCTTACCGGTTGCTCTTCTCGTGGTATTGAGGAGATGCGGAATTTCGCTAATTGGGTTCTTCAAATTGGTGATGGTGTCTTGGGCGATAATGGTGATGATGATGATTTAGTTGTGGATATTCCTTCTGATTTGCTCCTTCCCCCTTCTAATGATCCACTCAAGAGTATTGTTGAAGAAATCTATCCATCTTTGTTGTCCAATATGACTCAAGGATCGAATGCAAATACCAATAAGCGTTAACAACAACTAACGAACACAAATAGACTACGATTAGGTTGATACGATTGAGTAATAAAACTCTAAGGTAAAGACAATAAAATGTTTTTGGATTTTTGATAATAGAAACCAAAGAACACTTTGAAAAGATGAGATGGTAAAAGATGTTAGGGACAAAATCCTATTGATTCCACACTATTGCAATTGATTTGAATTAAAAAATTACGCTCTCTTTAAATTTGTTATCAAACCCACAACATTAACTAATTCCTAATTCCTTAGGCAATTGATCCTTTGTTGATAACTAAAACCCCTAATCCCTTAGGTGATTCTAATTCACAACAAGCATTCCAATCAAGGGTTTGCAATATACAACAACTCAAATATGATTCCTAAGCTAAGAGTTGAAGGTATTCAATCTCAAACATTCAAATATAAAATTTCCATTCCATAAATAAATCATAGATCATCTCATGAGTGATCAAGTCATAAAAAGCATTAAGAACAAAGATTCAATACACAAAGTAAGAGAGAATTTAACATAAAAATAGATCTAAACCAACTACAATAGTGTTTTCTCAATATTCATTCATCCCTAACAAAAAGAGATCTAGCTACGCATAGAGGAAGAAGAGGAAAAACAGAAATTACACTTGAAGAAGATGAACTCATTTGAAGCTCCAAATCTTGTTCCCAAGCCTTGAATCTTCAATAGAGATGATATGAGATGAGTGCCTTTGAGTTCTAGGGTTTCCAAGAGTGTAAAAACTGGTTTTTTCGAGTTTCAAGTCGCTACTTAAGTGATTTCGCGCATCAGCTCTGTTCCGGTGCGCGTACGCGCAAGATACGCGCAAAGCTACTGGAATACTACTGCCAACTTGCGCGTGACTGGCGCTTACGTGCAACTTACACGCAACAGCTTACTGGAAAATACTGCACACTTGCACGTGACTGGCGCTTACGCGCGACTTACGCGCAACAGCTTTGGAGAATTTTTGCAATCTTGCGTGTGACTGGCGCTTACGCGCGACTTACGCGTAGCAGAAACGAGACTAACTCCACCAATGGATGTTTAGTACAAAATGAGACCGCCGGGTGCTGTCTGGTGCTGCCAGAAACTTGCTGCTGCTTAACTCTTCCTAAATCGCTCCAACTTCACTTCTTGTTTGCACAAGTTGTTCTTCAATTTGATCTAGTTCCTGAACACATAAACATAAAGAAACCCACATAACACTACAAAAAAACTAGATTCAAATATTCACAAATTCTCACTTTCAAACTTTACTGTTTTTCATTAAAATCTTCCTTCAAAACACAGTTTTTAACATTCAAAACAAGCATGTGATATGGATTTATCACAACCCCAAACTTAAATATTTGTTTGTCCTCAAGCAAACTCAATGCAAAACAAGGGTTAGAATAAGATTACTAGATGTGACTCCAATGTCCACAATTATACCTAGCTCAAAACCAATTAGCTTTTCCAGTGACCTAACATGCATTCTTGTATCCTAAAAACAACAATTCAAGCTCCCCAAATTAGAATCTCAAGCGACACATCATACAATCATCAATTGTGCTCATTTTCACTCAAGTTCCTCACCAATAAGTGTTTCTCTCTCTCTCTCACACAAGTGTTTCTCTCTCACACACAAGTGTTTTCCGGGTAATACACTCAATCACATCACAAGCAACACACTACCATGACATAATTCTACAACAAGCAATCACATGCAAATACCACACACATCATGAGATTAATTGATCTTTTGAAAATGGCTTTCGAAAGAGATTAATTGGCACGAATGATCATCGCTTATTGTTCTTTGGAAAAAGACATTGCCGCCAATGGCTAGACGAACAAAGGTTCTGATTAGCTACTAGCAACAATGGGTTTAAAAATGATTTTTTGTTATGAAAAAAACTAATGTTCGTGGTTGCGAAAAGGATTTTATTTGTTGCGCTTGATAATGTTTATGATTGCGAAAAAAAAGATTTTTATTTGTTGCGCTTGACGAAAACGTGGATCGCTCCTACGTATCCCGAATGGGAATGAAAGCGACGTAGTTCTAATTTGAAAATGTTTTTGAAAGGGTTCTGGAAAGGGGAAGAGCTTTCATAATGACCAAGCAAACAAAGGCTTTGAGTGATCGTTACTAATAACTCTTGATAGCGTTCATGACAATCAAACAAGCCAAGGCTTTGGGTGATAGTCGCTAATAACTTGCATTAATTAGAAAAGAGTTTGAAAGATTTTTGGGAAAAGGGTGTGAGATAGTAAAAAGGGGTATAACTAATTACAAGGGGTTGTATTATTAACGGAGGGGGTGCGACCAGTGATCAGACTTTGAAAAAAAAACTCAAAAACAAGAAGGGCCCATAAACGCACGGGATGTACCTTCATACTGAAACAGAAAGAAAAAAAACCTAGATCTACCCTCTCTCATGCGACGTTCCATTTTTAGGAACAAAGAGAGAGCTTTGAAGAGAGAGAGAGAGAGAGAGGGACATCGACAGCGAGACCGAGAGGAGAGAGGGAGAAGCCGATCGAGGAGTGAGAGAGAGAGAGTGTGTACCGCGAGGAGAGAGAGGCGTTTGGTGGTTCACCGCGACGACGGCGGGGTGTGGTGGTGACGGCGTGGGGCTCGCGGTGAGAGAGAGAGAGGGACGGAGAGAGAGACGGCGAGGGAAGGGGAAAGCCGGAGGTTGTGGCCTGCTCGCGGCGTCGAACGGCACGGTGTTCGCCGGCGAGTTTGACGGAGGTTTGGCAGCGGTGGTCGTTGACGGCGTGGAGGTCACGGTGAGAAGCTTCCTTTTTCTTCCTGTCTTTCTGGTTTCGTGTCTGTGTGTGTTGTGTTTTGTGAGTTTTTTTTTGTTGTTGTGTGTTTGTGCTCTGTGAGTTTTTCTTCTTCTTTGTGCTTCAGTGTGGGTATGTGTGTTGCTGTTTGTTGTGTGTTTTGTTTGCTGTTCGTTTGGTTCGCTGTTTGTGCTTCAATGGTTGCTGTTTTCTTCCTCCTTTTTCTGTCTGTATTGAAGCTTAATTTATAGAAGGATTTCCCTTGAATGTTGTAGTGTGTTGTCCATTCTGATTCAACTTCTCTGTTATGTATTTTTTTAAGGTGTTTCACGTTTCTATGCTTAAAGCTTGCTTGTGGCTGTGTTTTTCTATCCCAGCCTCTGTTACATACACTAATTTAGCCTATGCTTTGCTTGACTTTTGATGCAGACACTAGCTGTTGCAGCTAGTTGCTGTTGTGGGTGGGTTGTTGCAGAGGCTTGTTTTTATGTAAAAATTTGGAGATAGTTAAAAGAGGTGTTGGAATTAAGCTCTAAATGGGAGAAGGTGGAGGACTTCACGTGAGGCAGTGAAGAACAAAGCAAGACTGCCTCCTTTGTCATAATTTTATTGTAAACAATTTTACTTTCAGATTTTGTATTTATTATTTATTTTTTTTTGTGTAAATCTAAATTCTGATTTTATATTGAACTTCAATGAATACTAATACTAATACCAAATTATTTTTAAATCTGAGTTTTTTCCTTGCAATCAAATAAAAAGAGTAAGTTCTACTAATAACAACATAAACGACACGAAATCATTAGCGACTACAAAGATAAACACGCATTAGAACTAACACGGGTGCGCAACGAGAACAAAACAGTTTGAGGTCATTAAAATAACGCAAAACAAGATCATAAAAAAAAAAAAAAAAGCGGCTCAAATGCAATTAGTTCTTTTTTGAAAACGAAAAATACTCGTTAAAAATCGGGTGTTTACAAAAATACAATTTTATTTGATTTTCAACTAGTTGGACAAAATTGGGGTATTACAATTTGTCCTCTTTATCCGGATTTTAACGAGGAATATGAATTGGCGAAACATATTCCGAGGCAAAATAAAGATAAAGAATTCGAAATTATATCAATTTTGTCCACTTGGGGAAGTCCGAATTTCTTTTTTCTTTTTCTCTTTTTTTTTTGGAACGATAGGCACTTTCGTGTCGATGCGAAAACAGTAAATGAACACTGACGTGCAGATAGAAAAGGTAAAATGGGCACTTGCGTGCAGGAAGCGGTAAATTGCCCAGGTTGCCTAAAACCTGTAATCCTTAAACGAACTCTTGACGAATCCGAGTTTGCACGTGGCTTTGAGGAGCACGCTTCTTGTTGGCCTTTTCGAGCGACCGGGGGGGGGGATCGTTATCAGCTCCGGAACTGAAATACAGATCAATGCACGGCGTCCATTGTATCTTAGGCTGATACAACTATTTCGTTGAACCTCACATGGGGCTGCGGTCCATCGCGTTGCTCGTACACGATGTGAGACCTGGGCAGAAGGGAGCGATGATCTCTCTGGGCTCCAATCCGCAATGTGCGCCTGAGCGCTCTCTTTTCTCTTTTTTGTTTCTCTCTTTTCTCTTTTTTCTGAACTCCCGACTTGGGGGAGAATTTTCTGGAATCTGAAGGCGAGCATTAACACCGCGGTGTTTATCCTCTCTCTCACTTGTCTGCAACTGAAAAACGAACCAATGCATGCAATGCAAATGCCATGATTGCCATTTTCTTTTTCTTTTCTTATGATGAATGTAATGCAAATGCCTAAACTTCTCTTTTCTTTACTTTATTATTATTATCTATGTTTGACGAGTGCATGATTTTATGCTTGGTGAATGTAATGCATGACTTTATTTGTGTATTGCTCTTTTGCTTTTTCAAACCCCCCCCTTTTTTTTTGCCCTTTTGGCTTTTCCTTTGCTGGTCCGACCAACTCGCGGGACTTGCGCCATGAGACACAACGATCATCTATGATAAGAATTCGAGAGTCGGGCTCCGTCCTCTTGTTCTAATGCAATCAGCGCTTCTTATTTGATTTTTGTGAGCTTACTTGACTGAAAGATCGTCTCTTTTTGTTGTTATTTTCAAAAATTTCGCAATGATCTTAATGCTATGACTTATGCACATTTCCATGATTTATTTATCATCTACCATAAAACGTAGTTTTAAAGCAGAAATGAAAAGAAAGCAATGATAAGACAACAAACTGATAGAGCGAAAAATTTGGACTTTTATTCATATGGAAGTCAGACGTGCAGAATGTCACGCTGACTGAAAGGAGTGCATTGGAAATTTTTCTGAAACTAAGAAAAACAAGAGAATGGGCGCAGCAGATCTTATGAACATTCTTTGTCTGGAGCGTTCGATGCCAACCGCTCATACTTGCACTTGATCACCCTTTTATCCAAGCTTTTGGAGGTCTTGTTTTGCCCTTTTCTTTTTCCTTTTATGTCCAACTTTTCTGACCCTAATTTTTGCTTGGATCGCCCTTTTGGGTTTTCAATCCACAGGGTCGCTCAATTTTGCCTAGGCCGCCCTCTCGGGTTTTCAACCTAGCGAGCTAATTCTTGCTTGGCTCATCTTTCTATTTTTCTTTTATTTTTCTCGGTAGTATATTTCTTGGTGAATCTGAATTGATCCGGTTCTTGAGTTCTTCACCATCCATGTTTGTGAGTATCAATGCTCCTCCGAGAAAAGGCTTTCTTTACCACATATGGTCCATCATAGCTAGGAGTCCATTTCCCACGGGGTCACTGCGGATAGGCGGGATCTTCTTGAGCACAAGGTCTCCTTCATTTGAATTCTCGAGGACGAACCTTCTTGCCGAAAGTTTGTCTTCATCCTTTGTTGATACAACCCGACCATGACACAGGCATCAATTCTTTTCTCCTCAATGAGATTAAACTGATCCAGACGAGCCTGAACCCATTCTGCTTCTTCCAACTTGGTTTCCATCAGCACCCGTAGAGAGGGTATCTCAACTTCAATGGGAAGAACTGCTTTTGACTCGTACACTAGAGAGAAGGGGGTTGCCCCGGTCGAAGTGCGTACTGAGGTGTGATATCCGTGCAAAGCAAAGAGAAGCATCTCATGCCAGTCTTTATAGGTTACTACCATCTTCTGCACGATTCTCTTGATATTCTTATTGGCTGCTTCGACTACCCCATTCATCTTTGGACGGTAGGGAGAGGAATTGTGATGTTTGATCTTAAACTCTGTGCACAATTCTTTCATCATCTTACTGTTTAGATTGCTACCATTGTCTGTGATGATTTTATCCGGGAGACCATAGCGACACACCAGGTCCTTATTTACAAACTTGGCAACCACAGAACCGGTTATGCTAGAATATGAAGCAGCTTCGACCCATTTGGTGAAGTAATCAATTGCAACTAGGATGAAGCGGTGCCCGTTTGACGGCTTGGGCTCTATGGGACCAATGACATCCATGCCCCACATTGAAAATGGCCAGGATGCAGTCAAGACATTTAATGAAGCCAGTGGCACATGTATATGATCAGCGTAAATCTGGCATTTGTGGCACTTTCTTACAAAACTGTAGCAATCCGACTCCATCTGCAGCCAATAATAGCCAACCCTTAATATTTTCCTTGCCATGGTATGTCCGTTGGAATGAGTCCCGAACGAGCCCTTATGCACTTCACTCATGATCCTTTCTGCCTCTTTCTTTGCCACACACCTAAGGAGCACTTTATCATGATTCCTCTTGTAGAGCACCTCGCCACTCAAGAAGAAATTCATTGACAGCCTTCTAAGTGTTCTTTTATCATTTTCCGATGCCCCTAGAGGATACTCTCTGTTCAGGATATACTGCTTGATGTCATGATACCAAGGCTTATCCTCTTCATTATCTTCAATTGTTGCGCAGGAGTAGGAGTGTGTCGGCAAACCTCGATGCTGGATTCTGATCTGGGTCAAGTTCTTATCACAGTTGATATTAAACATTGAAGCTAAAGTGGCCAGTGCATCATCCAGTTGATTCTCTCTGCGAGGAAGATGTTGAAATGTGATTTCTTCGAAGGGCTCAACCAATTCTCGGATGTAATCTCTGTACAGTATCAACTCGGGATCTCTGGCTTCCCAATCTTCGTTCACCTGATGGATAACTAAGGCTGAGTCTCCGTACACATCTAATCTTTTAACTTTCCAGTCTAGAGCTGCCTGAATACCAAGAATACACGCCTCGTACTCCACAATATTATTTGTGACATAGAAGCTCAATCTAGTAGTGAATGGTATGAAGCGATTGTCGAGGACACACGATCGCCTTGCTGACCTCGTGCCCATAACCTGTTGGAAGCACCGTCGAACACTACTCTCCACCTTTCATTCTCTGGGGATCTTCCTTCTTCAAATAAAGTCATGATGTCCTCATCTGGGAAATCACACTGCATCGACTGGTAGTCTTCAATAGGCTGATGTGCCAGGTATTCGGCCAACGCACTACCTTTGATGGCCTTTTGAGTGACATAAAGAAGATCATATTCTGACAACTGCATCTGCCATCTGGCAATTCTTCCTATAAGCACAGGCTTCTCGAAGATATACTTGATAGGATCCATCTTTGACACCAACCAAGTGGTGTGACTTAACATGTATTGCCTCAAGCGGTGAGCAGCCCAAGCCAAGGCGCAACAAGTCTTTTCTAGTAACGAATATCTCGTCTCACAGTCGGTGAATTTCTTGCTCAAATAATAAATTGCATGCTCTTTCTTGCCATTTTCGTCATGTTGTCCTAACACGCAACCCATTGAATTTTCTAGCACGGTCAAATCACGAATCAACGATGCCGCCATGCACCGGAGGCATTAAAATAGGCGGGTTCTGCAGGTATTTCTTAATCTTCTCGAAAGCTTCTTGGCAATCATCATTCCACTTAGTCTCTTGATTCTTGCACAACAATTTGAAAATTGGCTCACATGTGGCAGTTAACTGGAAGATAAACCTGAAAATGTAGTTCAGTCTTCCGAGAAAACCCCGAACTTCTTTTTCTGTCTTAGGAGTAGGCATCTCGAGAATTGCAAGCACTTTATCTGGGTCAACCTCTATCCCCTTTTGACTGACAATAAACCCCAATAGTTTGTCCTGATCTCACCCCAAAGGTGCATTTAGCTGGATTTAACCTGAGCTTGAACTTTCTCAACCGTTCAAAGAGCTTCCGCAAATTAACAACGTGCTCTTCATCTGTTCTGGACTTTGCGATCATATCGTCCACGTACACCTCAATCTCTGTGTGCATCATATCGTGGAACAACGTGACCATAGCTCTTTGGTAAGTAGCGCCGACATTCTTTAACCCAAACGGCATGACCTGATAGCAGAACGTTCCTCAGAGGGTTGTGAAAGTAGTCTTCTCCATATCCTCAGGAGCCATTTTAATCTGATTATACCCCGAATACCCGTCCATGAAGGAGAAAAGGGAATGCTGTGTTGTGCTATCTACTAGGACATCAATATGAGGCAAGGGAAAATCGTCTTTGGGACTGGCACGATTCAGATCTCTGTAATCGACGCACATTCTAACCTTTCCATCCTTTTTGGGCACTGGCACAACGTTAGCAACCCACTGTGGATACTTGGCTACGGCTAGGAAACCACAAAGCTGTTTCTTCACTTCCGTCTCGATCTTTAAAGACATCTCAGGCTTCATCCTCCTTAACTTCAGTTTGACCGGAGGGCACTCAGGCTTGACTGGCAGCTTGTGCACCACTATATCAGTATCTAACCCGGCATATCTTCATACGACCATGCAAAGACATCAATGTAGTCACGCAGGAGTTGAACCAACTTCTCATGCTCACTTTCTTTCATTGAAGTGCCAACCTTGACTTCTTTCTTTTCGCCCTCTGTGCCTAAATTGATGATCTCCACAGTTTCCCCATGTGGCTGAATAACCTTTTCTTCTTGCTCAACCATTCTCATCAGTTCCGGAGGAGTTTCCCAGTCATCCTCAACATCCTCCTCAGCTTGATTAACGGGGTAATCAAAATTAACATATGAACCGTTGGCATCATTATTTTCAAAGGCATTCATTTTAGATCTGCATTTGCGGGAATAGAAAAGCAATGAACAAGCAAAAATAGAGACACAAAAAGGAAGAGCGAAAAGCAATTTTTATTCATTTGAGAATTCAAAACTACATTTTATTGATAGATGATATCTAAAAGAAAACATGCATGCCCCTCCGAAAATGTCCTAAGGCCTTGGCGAGCCAAAGGATTTGCATTACATAGATCATTACTTTGAAATGAAAACAACAGGGAAATCGACGATCTTCCAGTTGCCAGTTTCTTCTCCCGCAACACTGCGGCGGACCAAGCCTCGACCCTCACCTTCTTCAGCTAACTCTTCCTCAATGACAGCTATCTGATTAGGGTTTAGCATGCCAAAGACTCTCAAAATTGCAGCTGAGGTCACCTATGGGGGCCATCATCAATCTGGGTTCTCTTCCCGGCCTAGCCAACCTCTTCTCACGCTTTTCCTCGGCCATTCTTCTCTTATCGGTGGAGTGGGCCAATAGCCTAACCCACGTCTGTCCTTGTATTCTTGCAGATGCACGGGTGACAGAATTCCTTGCTCAGATCTTCCTAGCCCCTTCCCAATCTAATAACCACTCTTCAGCATAACTTTTGCTACCATAACATCAGCATTAGACCATTTGGGTACAGTAGTGGGGATTCTTCACTTACGAACACAGCGTTTGCGATTTCTAAGGATTGAAAGGCGGATTCGATGGATTCCTCTGCAGCTTCAATATAATGAGAGGGGACAGGTTTGCTGACTGTGAACTCTTCCTCCCCAGAGACAACTACAAGCTTATCGTCGACTACAAACTTGAGTTTTTGGTGGAGTGTTGAAGGGACAGCGCCTGCTGCATGGATCCAAGGTCTCCCCAAGAGACAGCTATATGAAGATTCAATATCCATAATCTGAAAAGTCACATAGAACACCTCAGGCCCTATTTGCATTGGAAACTCCATTTCCCCTATGACTTCTTTCTTAGACCCATCAAAGGCCCTGACCAGGGTTGAGCTGGGTCTCATGTAGGAACAATCCACCTCTAACTTGTTCATCGTTGATTTGGGCATAACATTCAATGAGGATCCATTGTCAATGAGAACCCTGGAGAGCGTATATTCACCGCACTTCACTGAGATATGCAACGCCTTATTATGCCCCTTCCCCTCTGGGGTGAGCTCATCATTAGTGAAGGTAAGGTAATTAGATGCAACGATGTTCCCAACTATGTCATCCAACTGATTGACAGTAATATCTTGGGCGACATGGGCCTCATTCAGTACTTTAACCAAGGCATCTCGGTGGGCTTCTGAGTTTAGTAATAGGGACATGATAGAGATCTTTGCAGGAGTGTGGTGCAGTTGGTCCACCACTTTGTAATCACTCTGCCGCATGATTTTCAAAAATTCAGTGGCCTCTTGCTCTGACACCTTCCTACTTTCCTTGGGCTCTTGTGTTATACCCTTACCTTTGTGAATCCTTTCCTCATCCTCATTTGAGGGACCCTTTTTCGAGACTTCGGGGACATAAACACGTCCGCTTCTAGTGATTCCACTGCTTCCCGCAATGTTTGTGACATCAAGGACAACTTGAGGCTTCTGAATTGGAACTGACACCCCATAGCTCCATGGAACAGCACTGCTCTTTTGATAAGGAGCTGGGACGGGAATCACAATGGTTTTAGGTCTCTCCACGATCGGCTTTCGGCTATACCGGACCTCAATAGGTTTCTGAACATTTCTGCTCTTATCTGATTGGAAAGTCAACACGTCCTCCTCTTTCTCTTGCACACCTATTTGGATTATATGACGATCCAATAGGTCCTGCAAAACTGTCTTGAAGGCCTCACATGCCCCAGCACAATTAACATCAACACAGACTTCTTTCTGAGTACATCCTCTCTTGATGACCTCGAATTTGGACAGCTCTGCATGAATAACCTCTAAGGGCGTCTGGATACACTCCACAGTTTTGATTAAGGATTGGCCTCCCATATCATGGATGGCATTGATTGCATGACCAGGCAGTGGATTAGTCGTGATGCTTGGATCCTCCTGCTTGAAAGTTATGCCTTTTTTGTCTATCAAGTCCTGCACCACTATCTTGAAGGCTTTGCAATCCTCCACAACATGTCTAATTGCCCCTTCGTGGAAAGCACATGTACTATTGGGGTTGTATCCTCTGAAGTAAGGTGGTTGAACAAGTTTCATGGGTCTTGTATTGATGAGCTTATTGGTGATGAGGTAGTTGAATAGGTCTGTGTATGACATGGGAATTGGGTCAAAGGTTGTTCTGCTTTGATAGGTCCTTTGGTGGTTGCTTTGGTTGTTGTTTTGGAATGGATGGGTTGTTTGTGTGGGAGTGGGGACTGGGATGTTGGGTGGATGGTATGGTGGGCTGATAGTGATGGCATTGGTTTCCCCTTCCTTCTTTTTGGGAAAGCCGGAGAATGGCTTCTTTTGGGAACTTATGTTACTTGTGGACCCCTGTGCAATATTTCCACTTCTCAATCCGTTCTCCAATCTCTCTCCCACAATCACCACATCTGAAAAATTGGATGATGCACTGCTGATCAGACGATCATAATATAGCGGTGGCAAGGTTTCCATGAACATAGAAACCAATTCTTTGTCTAAAAGAGGAGGTGTGACTTGTGCGGCCAAATCCCTCCATCGCTGGGCGTACTCCTTAAACGATTCATTTTCCTTCTTGCTCATATTCTGCAGCTGTGTTCGGTCTGGCGCCATGTCCGTATTGTATTGATATTGCTTGAGGAATGCATCTGCTAAATCCTTCCAACAGCGGACTTGGGATGGCTCTAACTTCATATACCAATTAAGGGATGCCCCAGCAAGGCTATCTTGGAAGCAATGGATTAGCAATTTGTCATCACGGGAGTAGGTAGACATCTTCCTACAATACATCGTCAAGTGACTCTTTGGGCAGGTCGCACCTCTGTATTTGTCAAAGTCGGGGACCTTGAATTTTGGCAGCAACACCACATCAGGAATAAGGCATAGGTCTCTGGCTTCCCTAGCTCTGGAGCCAAAGCCTTCAATCATTCTTAATCTTTCCTCTAACATCTGGAACTGCTCTTTGGTCTGTTGGTGCTCAGCGGAATAGACTTGTGGGGAATGACTTACACCATAAGGAGGTGGAGGCATTGAGTGCTGAACCTGAGGGTAAACGGAGTTTCCAGACACAAATGTGGGAATGCAGTTGGCTGTGGAGTGAGGTTCTGAAGGTAGGCTGAGGTATAACAATTGGATGTGGGATCTGAACCTAGGGTTCACCAGTCATTCCTTCTGACCCGGCGGACGCTGGCCGTACATTCTCAGCTATTGCCACGGGACAAGTTCCTGGGTTAGCTTCTTGATTTGGAGGAATATAACCCAAAGGAAGGCCATAAGGAGGCCACTGAGCAGCTTGAAAGTCATTTCCATTCTTCAAGGACAACAAGAGTCTCATCATCTCGCTCATCTGTGCCTTCATGGCATTCATTTCATTTCTCAACTCAAGATCACCTTGACTGGAGCTACCGGGAGCTGAATAGTTCTGATTCTGTATTTCAGGGCCTTGGCTTGTTCCATTTCCATTCTCTGAGCCTAGAGCTGGAGGATTCTGATTCTCTGGTTGAGGTTGATCGGGGTCACTTAAGATTGCCATTCTTCGGGCCTGTAAACGTGTCCAATACGAATGCGGTCGCACCAGCTTGCCTTATCTTCTGTTTGAGTTGAAAACATTTTTATAAGCAAATGAGCAAATTAATGAATGCGATGTAATGTACATGATTTTTTTTATGTCATTTGTTGTTTATTGCCGGGAATCACAGTGCAACTTGCTCTTGTCGTAGGTGTATATTCAAATATTTTCAAGAACATAACGCGGTTGGGATCAATAAGTGAGATAAACGTACTTCATTCAAGCATCATATCTTTAATCATTCCAAGAGAAGAACAAAATACAATATCCTTAAATGTGCAATACAACGCCTTGAAAAGAAAAACACAACATTCATAAAAAAGAAAAATTACAATTTCTTAGTGAACATTCTAACAAGGAAAATTAAAATCTAAAAACCTATTGCCTTCATCTTCTCTTGGTTCTTCTTCTTTTTGCTAGCTGCAGCAGCTTCTCTTGCCTTTTCCATGAGTTCCTCAGTCAGAGACCTGCAGTACTCCACGAATTCATATACTTGCACCGGAGTGTTGTAAGGCAGCATCTCAGCTTCTGCCTTTCCCAACCTCTTGGGAACATCCCTCACCGCCTGGTTAGCCAACCATGCCAATTTGGAGAACTTGTTCTTCCACTGTTGAATTTCTGCCCTCATCTTAACTATGATCTCTTGCTTTTCAATCCTACCCATTAGCTCAAGAAGACGGTGTTCCCAGTACTGACTCTCCTTTCTCACACGCAGCCGGTAAGCATCATCGACGTGACTCGAGTTCCTTCTTAGCTCATCTGAATTCTCTTGCTCCATCCGTAAAGCCTGCTGATAATCTCTAAGGATGTTCTCAATTGCATCTCTATCTTGTCTGATGTACCTTATTTGACTTTCAAGCTCAAACGTCGTAGACTGAGACTTTTTCTTGAATTCCTCTAGTGATTTCTTTGCAGCTCTTTCACTTTGCACAGACTCCTTGAACAGCTTCCTCCATTCATTTGCTCTAACCATGACCTCACCCACCTTGGCATTCGTTTTTTTCACCTCATCTTTGGTGCTTTTCAGATATTCCTTCATTTTTTGATTACTTTCCTCTTCTTTCTTAAGCTTCTTGCTGCTTTCTTGGAGAGCTTCGGCCTTGCGCTCGTTCTCGTTCTCTAGCTTTCTCTTCTCAGAAATGACTTTCCCCAACTTATCTTGTAAGGCTTTCTTTTCTTCTTCTACCCTGAGCAAAGCAGACTTGACCTCATTTAGTTCTTTGAGACTTGGAGCGTGAAGCTCTGGGACTTCTTCCTCAATCTAGATGAATTCGACGAGGCGGGCCAACATTTTGAATTCTTTGGTGAAGCCAGCTTTGGTAGAAAGTAACATCACCCGTTTTCTTTGTGAGCTCCTCTTTATCCTTGTAAACTATACCCTCCCAAGCCTTTGAAATTTTCTGAAGCAAGCCTTGGTTCTTTGGATCTTCTTTATCGAGAAAGATTGGGGCCAACATGTCTTCAGTGGGTGCATTCTTCATAGGATACCCAAGCTGTCTGATGGTGAGAGAAGGATTGTAATTGATGCAGCCTTGGGTTCCCATTAAGGGCACATTCTGGAAATTGTCGCACTGAAACAGTATTGAAGGCCTATCTTTCCAACACGGATGATTGAACCAACAGACTTTGAGAGCACTGAGATTCTCTAAAATGTGCACCCATTCTTGTGCACTTCTGGCTTCTACATCACAACACAGGGCATATTCTACTAAGTCTGCAGCTTTCGTCTTATGAGTGACAACATGGTTGAGGAACCAGGTGTAGAGGACATGGAAAGAGCAAGCAACCTTCTTCTTTCCTAACACACGGTGATGAGTGAAGGAATAGTAGGTATCCGCAAGGATTCTTTGATACAGGTTAATCGGATTTTCTTTACTTATGAATGCTAGCAAAAGCCCAATAGCGGTCTCATCAATGAACTTCTCAACTTTGAGGGAAAAGGGCGATCCCAAAATAGTTAGAGCTAATAATTTTGCTTGAAAGGACCCCACTTCTTATTCTGGGCATAAAACTTCAATAAACCTTCGAAATAACTTAGCGGGAAACCCCTGATACGATTCTTCTTTTCCTTATGAAGCTTTAATTCCTTCACACTGACTTGCAACAACAAAGAGAGTCTCTGGTCTGAATACCGATGTTTCTGATATTGGTAAGGTGCTAACTCTGACTTTGAGAACCCCAGAATCTGTTCATACTCCTCGAGAGTTGGTGATAACTGAAAGTCTTTGAAGAGGAAGCATCTAATGTCCGGATCATAGAATCGGCTCAGGGCCATAATAGCACTCTCTTGGACATCTAATTGTAACAATCTGAGGAGATTACCATAAGCCTTCCTGAATAGATTCCTCTCTTCTGACTCCATCAAGGAAACAAACTCTTGCAAACCCTCTACATCTATTCTCTTGACAACCGGAAACCTTGAATTAAGTACAATCTTGCTTCTTGATCCCATGTTGCTTTATCTTTCCCACCTAAAACAAGATTCCAAGTTACTTTACAATCCCGGCAAACAACTTAGATGTGTGACGAATGATTTTCAAAATTGGGTTTTATTTAATGCGGATGATGCAAATGGCGTAATGATGCAATGATGCCAAAGGTCACGAGCCACAGTCCTCTCTCATGAAAATCCCCAGTAAATGCGTGAAACCGCTGATACTGAAGCCTCGTGAAAGAGCACAACTCGATTGAAACTTTCGCGAGTAGCCAAACGGACAAAGGTTACGAAGGGCTCCCACTACTCGAATCCACTCATCCTAAGGTATCCTAACAGACCTGGGTTATGGTCTCTTTCTCTAATCATATAATCTTAAGGCACAAGTGTGTGTGTGCGAAGGGCATTTCCTTAAAAACTACCCCACCTGCAAATGAAAATCCAGATTAGTCTAGACAATAGAAAGCAATAACATGTCGTATACCCTAGGGTTCAATATCAATCAAATACAACTAATCTAGGGTGCACAGGAATACAACATGAAAGTATGAAAAAGAAGAAAGCATAGAGGCCAAAACAAGATATTCAAATCAATCACACAAACCACACACTTAATTAATTAGGCTTGGCCCACTTTTTTAAAAAGGTTTTATATTTTTACTCCCCAGTGAAGTCGTCAGCTGTTGCACCCCGAAAAATCCGGTTTGGGTTTCTCGATTTACAACGTGGAAAATTTTTGATGCCGCCACCAATATTTTAATTTTAAGACCAAAACATTGAAAAAAGGTCTTTTGAAAAAGGCAGATGGTCTTTTGAAAAATTAGAGATATAGGTTCGGGGGTCGATTACGTGTGAGGTTGGTATTAGCACCGCACACGTCCTTTCTACGGAAAGGGAACCTTTAACTAAGTGTGTGGTTTTACGTTTGATTTGAAAAATACCTAGATTTGCCTATTTATTTCTTACTTAAAGATAAATGGGAAAACTTAATGAAAATTTTTATTTTTGGCGCTTGACGAGAGTTGGCTTCTCGCTCCTACGTATCTTCTGGTGCGATGGAGAATTCAAAGCTACGTAGTTCTTGGTTGTCATGAAAAGGTTTTTGTTTTTTATCTTTTTAGTGAGTTTTCAAATATGATTTGTATTCTCGCGAATGATTAAACTAACGAGAGGTTATGGGTAATCACCGCTAAGTACTCTTGAAAATGAGAGTCAATACCATCGGTCGATTTAAAGGTTACGATTGACTGTTAGTAGCAACTCGTTTTTTATTTGATCTTTTGAAAATGGCTTTCGAAAGAGATTAATTGGCACGAATGATCAAACTAACCAAAGTTATGGGTGATCATCGCTTATTGTTCTTTGGAAAAAGACATTGCCGCCAATGGCTAGACGAACAAAGGTTCTGATTAGCCACTAGCAACAATGGGTTTAAAAATGATTTTTTGTTATGAAAAATACTAATGTTCGTGGTTGCGAAAAGGATTTTATTTGTTGCGCTTGATAATGTTTATGATTGCGAAAAAAAGATTTGTATTTGTTGCGCTTGACGAGAAAGTGGCTCGCTCTTACGTATCCCAAATGGGAATCAAAGTGACGTAGTTCTAATTTGAAAATGTTTTTGAAGGGTTCTGGAAAGGGGAAGAGCTTTCATAATGACCAAGCAAGCAAAGACTTTGAGTGATTGTTACTAATAACTCTTGATAGCATTCATGACAATCAAACAAGCCAAGGCTTTGGGTGATAGTCGCTAATAACTTGCATTAATTAGAAAAGAGTTTGAAAGATTTTTGGGAAAAGGGTGTGAGATAGTAAAAAGGGGTATAACTAATTACAGGGGGTTGTATTATTAACGGAGGGGGTGCGACCAGTGATCAGACTTTGAAAAAAAAATTCAAAAACAAGAAGGGCCCATAAACGCATGGGTTGTACCTTTATACTGAAACAGAAAGAAAAAAAAACCTAAATCTACCCTCTCTCATGCGCCATTCCATTTTTAGGAACAGAGAGAGAGCTTTGAAGAGAGAGGGACATCGACGGTGAAACCGAGAGGGAGAGAGGGAGAAGCCGATCGAGGGAGTGAGAGAGAGTGTACCGCGAGGGAGAGAGAGGCGTTTGGTGGTTCACCGGCGACGGCGGAAGTGTGGTGGTGACGGCGTGGGGCTCGCGGTTAGAGAGAGAGGACGGATAGAGACGGCGAGGAAGGGAAAGCCGGAGGTTGTGGCACGCCTTTCGCGGCGTCGAACGGCACCTGTTCGCCGCCGAGTTTGACAGAGGTTTGGCAATGGTGGTCGCGTTGCGGCATGGAGGTCACGGTGAGAAGCTTCCTTTCTTCCCCGTCTTTTTGGTTTCGTGGTCCGTGTGTGTGTGTGTTTTGTGAGTTTTTTTGTTGTTGTGTGTTTGTGCTCTGTGAGTTTTTCTTCTTCTTTGTGCTTCAGTGTGGGTATGTGTGTTGCTGTTTGTTGTGTGTTTTGTTTGCTGTTCGTTTGGTTCGCTGTTTGTGCTTCAATGGTTGTTGTTTTCTTCCTCCTTTTTCTGTCATGCGTATTGAAGCTTAATTTATAGAAGGATTTCCCTTGAATGTTGTAGTGTGTTGTCCATTCTGATTCAATTCTCTCGTTATGTATTTTTTTAAGGTGTTTCACGTTTCTATGCTTAAAGCTTGCTTGTGGCTGTGTTTTCCTATCCCAGCCTCTGTTACATACACTAATTTAGCATATGTTTTGCTTGACTTATGATGCAGACACTAGCTGTTGCAGCTAGTTGCTGTTGTGGGTGGGTTGTTGCAGAGGCTTGTTTTTATGTAAAAATTTGGAGATAGTTAAAAGAGGTGTTGGAATTAAGCTCTAAATGGGAGAAGGTGAAGGACTTCACGTGAGGCAGTGAAGAACAAAGCAAGACTGCCTCCTTTGTCTTAATTTTATTGTAAACAATTTTAATTTCAGATTTTGTATTTATTATTTATTTTTTTGTGTAAATCTAAATTCTGATTTTATATTGAACTTCAATGAATACTAATATTAATACCAAATTATTTTTAAATCTGAGTTTTTTATTGCAATCAAATAAAAAAGAGTAAGTTCTACTAATAACAACATAAACGACACGAAATCATTAGCGACTACAAAGATAAACACGCATTAGAACTAACACGAGTGCGCAACGAGAACAAAACAGTTTGAGGTCATTAAAATAACGCAAACAAGATCATAAAAAAACGCTCGTACGCAATTAGTTCTTTTTTGAAAACGAGAAAAATACTCGTTAAAAACTGGGTGTTTACAAAAAATACAATTTTATTTGATTTTCAACTAGTCGGACAAAATTGGGGTATTACACTCAAGCAACCCCAAACTTAATTTGCAACCCCAAACTTAATTTGCCACCCCAAACTTAATTTTGAGCTTCAAGTTCACTAGTGACTATAGACCCCTCAATTCCAAACAAGTGGGACACTTGGTTTTTCAGTTTTATGGCTTGTAATGAGGGTAATCAATCCAAAAAAAAAAAGGTCTAAGACTCAGATGGGCTATTCAAAAGGTCAATAATAAAGGGTAGGCTTTTTAAGGCTCTGGCTGCCAATAAAAAACAGAAAGTCCTCAATCACGTGTGTGTGCATATAAACAATGCAAAAGCAGTCAAGAACTAAGTCAAGTTCTGAAGAGTGTCACTAGCAATGGAAGCACTCAAGAATAAAATTAACTGTTTGGCTCAGATGCTCACAGGTTATTCATGATACGGTATTAAGCACAATGAATCAAGTAATCAAATGTCACAGAAGATCCCTCTAAGGGTTTCCATCCAAGGGATTTAGAACAACAAGATGCATGATCAGTCCCATTTAAACTGGTTCATAAAATTTAAGAGCATAGCATCAAAAGGACATTGAAAATCACAATCCAATAAGAGTTATCCATGAAAACTACATTCCACCATAAAATAGAAACATGATCAAAACATTTGTAGGAATGCAGTTTTAACATCACATGCCATGAACAAAAATTGTTTCAGAAAAAAAAAAACAAGTGTCAGTGTAAGAGAGTTCAACAAAACAATAACACAAAATAAAGACAATATGTAACACCCCAATTCTAATAAACGATAATTATAATAAAATCAGAGTTTAAAAATTGTTTTTCAATTTACCCATAAAAGGGATGCTACATTTACTTCAATAAACACCAAGAGTCGGTATAAAATTTATTTAAAAATCAAACGTAATGCGTAGCACATTATGGAATGGGATAAACCCTCAAAACAACACATGTATAGTTTACAAACAAAGAACTCGTATAATACGCAAATTTAATAAAGTAAAGGTTTCATAAAAACAACCGTAACATCACTACTAACATATAACATCAATACATAGATGTCCAACGGTCAAACAGCAATAAAAGAGACGACTAATAGACTAGCGCCCATCCCCCTGGTGCTACATATCAGAGCATGACCGAATCAACTAGGTGAAGGTAAAAACAACCTTCACATGCGGTTACCTGCACGTTACCAACATAAGGGTAACATTTAAGCAGAAGGGGTGAGTTCTCAAACCATATAATAAAGTTTATGATGAGCAATATACTAGAGTATAGCACTACATCAACCACAACACAATACAACTACGTCAACATATACGTACATATTTATATAAATATAACAACTACAACAATATATGCATATGTATAACATCTATAACAATGAATATATAAATAAATAACAACTACATCAATATATATATATATATCTATATGTTCTCACAACTACAACGATATATAAATATGTATATATAACGACTACATCAACATGTATATTTATATAACAACTAAGGTAACATCACAAATGTTATGAACATATGAATGAAATGCAACCCACAACACGGGCATATACATGTGGTACCAATCAACGTAAAATTTGTCATTCGGGCGACCCACAACAACGGGTATATCAACAACAACATTAGCCACAAGGGCGACCCACAACACGGGCATATGCATATGGAAGCATGAGACACCATGAACGATGCATCACAACACAATCAGCACATAAAACAATTTTTGGCATATTCATAACAACATTATCAACCTTTGGTCACTAGACTCATCGTCCTCAACAACAACAACATCATTATTCATCTTAGCTCACAACATAGACAACATCAACACAACACTAGGCGCACACAGCACATAGGACTGGCGCCCATCGGCAATTTACAACACATCTCGGCACCAAAACACATCACAGGCAGCACCATGGCGCCAAGACAACACAATTCAGCAACTTAGACGCACTTGGGCACCAAACAGCACCAAAATTGGCGCCTAGCAACATGCGCCACACTGGGCGCCAAAACAGCAAGCAAATGGCGCCTGGGGGCAACCTGCGCCACCCTGGGCGCCAAACTGGGCAACACAGGTGCACTGGGCAGCAACACAGGCGCCCTGCACTTCGACACACACACACTGCACTTCGACACACACTCACTGGCGCCACACCAGGCGCCCTGCACTTCGACACACACACATTGGCGCCACACCAGGTGTAACACCCACTTCTAATAGACTAATATTTAATTATTAAAATCAGAGTTTTCGAAAATCACTCACAAGAGAGTGCTACATTTACTTCAAGAAAAACCAACAAAACATCAAAGGCGCAATTACACAAGCAACAATATGATATATAGCACTATAGTCAAGGGACGATGTCCCAACAACCTCGGTTCCAGGACATAGCAGTCCACATAATCATCACGCAGTAGAATAAAACATGATTCATATACATCACTAAGTTACACCCAACAACTTAATTAAAACGACTACTAGACTACTCACCCTCGATTGCTACATATCGAGCAAGACGCCAAAACAAGACCGAGCAAGGAATAACCTTCACTCGATCATCACGCACGCTGTCGACATAAGAAGCAACATAAAAGCAAAAGGGCGAGTCTCTAACACATATAATCGGATGTATGATAAACATCATGTTAGAGGAAAGACAACTAGGAACACCTCGGCTCAATAAACAACACACAACATCAAGTTATGACACATCAACTCATAATCAACAGGACTACATCATCAATCGCATGAGTATATGCATGAATGCAACCCAACACCAAGGGTATAATGCATGTGGTACCATCACAGTCATTATTTTGTCATTCGGGCGTCTCCTCCATTAATGATATTAAGACCGAAGTCTACAATATCGAGGCTGAAGTCTGTCTCTGTCATTAATGCATTTGAAGCATGTGACTCCATGAACAATGCATCAAACACAAACAATCATACCATGTATGAATTGACACCGTCACTAGATTTACCTCCGTCGTTTAATCCACCGTCATTACACCGTCATTACACCTTCGTTTACACCGTCGTCTAATTCACCTAGACATCATCAATATCTCTATGGCTAACATCACCACCTCGGTCAATAGCTCTATGGCTAACATCAAACTCACCGGACCTATCGACACCAAAAGTAGTGGACTAACTGTCACTACAAGGACCAAATCGTCACATAAGGACTACACTGTCACCTAAGGACCAAACTGACTCCACCATTCAGCCACTTAGACGTACTCGGCGCTAATCAACACCCACAGCTGCGCCTGACAACAACCTACGCCACACTGGCGTCAAAACAAAGACTCCTCGGACACACTCGCATCCGCACCTCAAGACACTCACACCGCACTCCTGCACACTACACCGCACTTGGTACACTACACTTCAACACACTACGCTCGATACACCTACAATTCAACACACCTACACCTCGACAACACTAGCTTCGACATACATACACTACACCCTCGGACATCTACACTTCCTGTAGATATACACTATACCTTTTACAACTACACTTCAGCAACTATACTTAGGTGTATATACACTACACTTCGGCAACTACACCTCAGTATACATACTCTACACTTCGGTAGCTACAAGTCGACACCTACACTTCGACTCACACACCCTTACACTTCGTCTCCTACACTTAGTCACTTACGCTTCGATACACTTGCACGTCGACTCCCATAGACTTCACCACACCTACACGTCGACTTCCATAGACTTCGACACATCTACAGTTAGGCAACTACACCTCGGCTCATATGTCGCCCTAGACACCTAACCTTCATCTTCCCTCGTTTCTTTGATTCTCATACTATGATCAACTTAAACCACAACTACTACACCTATATTCATTCAAAATTTGTCTCACACACTCATCAAAGTAACCAACAAAGGTGACTACACCAAAAACAACATCCGGACACTTAGGGTTCCTCAAACCCCATTTCTTTTCTAGGTCTCTCATATGACCCATCATCAACACTACATACGCTCTTCACAATTTCACCAAAGTGAAGCAAACACAACAACAATCACACAACAAGCAACACAAACAACTCAAAATATCCTGAGAGTCTAACTCACACATAACACTCATCATATACTCTATTATAGGTGAAAGAGAGCCCCCTTACCTCAATAGATTGAAGAATAGGTACTCTTTCCACCAAGACTTCAAGATCCCCCAACAATCAAGCTCCTCTTCCTTGAACTTGAGCTCTCCACGCCAATCTCCTCTCTTCTTCTTCCTCTTAAAGCTTTCACACCTCTCTCTCTCTCTACTCTCTTACTTTACTCTTTGACTTTTCTTTGATTTTTGGTTGCAAATGAGCTTCTCCCATCGACACTAAACATATATCAAGTATATGGGCCTCTTAATGGATCATGGGCCGCTAATCACACTCCCTCCATTACTCAAACACCTCCTAATTAAAATAAAACTCCAAATTAATTATTTGACTTAATTAAAATGTTGTAAGCCTTAAATAACCCAATTAAATAAATAATTGAACTATTTTTGGGGCGTTACACCAGGCGCCCTGTGAGCCACTTCGGTATACATACTCTACACTTCGGCAACTACACTTTGTATACATACGCTACACTTCGGCAACTACACTTCGGTATACATACTCTACACTTCGGCAACTACACGTCGACACCTACACTTCGACTCACACACACTTACACTTCGTCCCTACACTTCGTCACACATATACGTCGACTCCCATATACTTCGACACATCTACACGTCGACACCCATATACTTCGACACATCTACACGTCGACACCCATATACTTCGACACATCTACACGTCGACTCCCATATACTTCGACACATCTACACGTCGACTCCCATATACTTCGACACATCTACACGTCGACACCCATATACTTCGCTTCAAATGGCGCCCTAGGCACCTAACCCTCATCTTCCCTCTTTTCTTTGATTCTCATAATATGATCAAACTTAAACCACAATTACTACAACACATATTCATTCGAAATTTGTCCAACACACATCAAAGTAACAACTAAGGTGCCAACACCACAATAACGTCCTTGCGCTTAGGGTTCCTTAAATCTCATTTCTTCTCTAGGTCTTTCATATGACCAATCATCAACAACACATACACACATCACAATTTCACCAAATTGAATCAAACACAACATCAATCACACAATCAACAACACAATCAATTCAACAATCATCCTGTAGTCTAACCCATACATAATACTCATCATATACTCCATTATAGGTGAAAGAGAGCCCTCTTACCTTAATAGATTGAAGACAAGCACTCTCTCCACCAAGAATCCAAGATCCACCAACAAGCAAGCTTCTCTTCCTTGAACTTGAACTCTCTACGCCAAATCTTCTCTTCTTCTTCTCACTTGGAACCGTCGCACCTCTCTCCCTCTTCTCACTTTCTTTGACTTTTCTTTGCTTTTGGTTGCAAAATGAGCACTCCACCATCGACACCTAAGCTTATAGCATGGATATGGGCCTAACTAATGGATCATGGGTCTCTATTCACACCTCTTCCATTACTCAAACACCTCCTAAATAAAATAAAACTCCAAATTAATTATTTGACTTAATAACATGTTTTAAGCCTTAAAAACCCAATTAAATACATAATTGAATTATTTTTGGGGCGTTACACCACACCAGGCGCCCTGCACTTATCTTCCTTCTTTTCTTTGATTCTCATACTATGATCAAACTTAAACAACAATTACAACAATGCGTATTCATTCAAATTTGTCCAACGCACATCAAAGTAACAAACGAAGGTGACAACACCAAAATGGCGCCACTTGCGCTAGTGGTTCCTTAAATCCAATTTCTTTTCTAGTCTTTCATATGATCAATCATCAACAACAAATACACACGCATAATTTCATTCTAGGATCATCAATATACATTCAAATCAATCAAAACATGGTCATATAGCCTAACCCCGCATAAAACCCATCATATGCCCTATTATAAGGTATGCCGAAGACGATGATTATTCCACGAAAATACTGAAGGAACCACAGTAACAAAGTTTCCCTTCTTCTCCTCCCTTGCTTGTCGTCGCACTCTCTCTTCTCTCTTTTCCCTTGATCGCGCTTCCTTCTTTCTTTTTCCAAGTGATGCGATTTGCATCACTAACCTAGCGCATTTATCATGGACCTAGGGTGCTTGGGCCGCTTCTTGCCACTCCGTAGTTACCGAGTACTGCTCCCTTCATTAAAATAAAACACTATATTAATAATTTAATATAATTAAATCTGTGTAATACTAAAATAATTTAATCAAATACTTAATTAAATTATTTGGGTGTTACAACTCTCCCCCACTTAGAATATTTCGTCCTCGAAATTTTTACCTGCTTCAAACAGCTCGGGATATGACTCACGCATCTTGCTCTCCAATTCCCATGTCATACTCTCTCCAAAGAAATCCCAACCAAACTACCTTCACCAAAGCAATCTCCTTGCCCCCTTAGAACCTTCACTTCCCGATCCTCAATCCGTGCATGTGCATCGTCTCAACAAAGAGATTATCCCGCACTCCACATCATCCATGTGAATCACATGAGACTGTTCAAATGTACTTAGAAGTTGCGACACATGAAACACGTCATGCAAGTTCGAAAGATTAGGTGGCAAAGCCACCCTATAAGCAACATTCCCAACTCTTTCTAAAATCGACACGCCAATAAAACGAGGAGTGAGCTTCTTCGACTTCAAGGCACGACTCAACACCGGTTACTGGAGTGACTCTCAAAAACACATGCTCACCCGCTTAGAACTCTAAATCCTTCCTCCGATTATCATGGTAACTCTTTTGTCGACTCTGCGACGCTTTCATCTTCTCACGGATCAACTTTACCTTCTCAGTTGTCTCGCGAACAATCTCTGGTCCAAGTACCACACTCTCACCAGACTCATACCAACATAGCGGGGTCCTACACTTCCGACCATACAACGCTTCAAAAGGTGCCATCCCGATACTAGAATGGTAACTGTTGTTGTATGTGAACTCTATCAATGGAAGGTAAGAATCCCAGAACCTCCTTGTTCCAAAACACAAGCCCTCAACAAGTCTTCCAAAGGATCGAATAGTCCTCTCTCGACCACTTATCCGTCTCGAGGATGATAGGCTGAACTCAACCTCAGCTTAGATCCCAACTTCTCATGCAAACTTCTCCAAAAATCTGAAGTGAACCTCGGATCTCTATCTGAAACAATACTACTAGGAACTCCGTGAAGCTTCACAACCTCCGATAATAACCAGCCAACCCCAAGAAGCTTCTAATCTCAATAACCGACTTCGGACTCTCCCATTGCAACACCGCATCTACCTTGGTTGGATCCACACCAATGCCACTACTGAAATAACATGACCAAGGAAGCTCACCTCATTCACCTGTAATTCACATTTAGACAACTCTGCATATAACTTCTTTTCTTTCAACACTTCTAGCACTAACTTCAAATGCCTCGTGTGCTCCTCCTTTGTCTTAGAATAAATCGTAATGTCATCAATAAATACCACCACGAACCGATCCAAGTAAGTGTGGAAAATACGATTCATGTACTCCATAAATACTCCTGTGCGTTAGTAACCAAAAGGCATCACGTAATATTCATAATGCCCATAACGCTCTTAACGCCGCTCTTCTTACGCCGTCGTCTTACGACGCCTCATCCTTCACCCCGATCCGATGGTAACCCGACCTCAAATCAATCTTGCTAAACACTTTAGCGCCCACCAACCGGGTCCATCAAATCATCAATCCTCTAAGCGGATACTTGTTCTTAATCGCCACTTTGTTCAATTGCCTATAATCAACACAGAGCCTCATACTTCCATCCTTTTTCTTTACCAACAACACGGAGCTCCCCTACCTGGCGATACACTCGGCCTTACGAACTTCTTTTTCAATCGGATCCTCAAGTTGCTTCTTCAATTCGGACAATTGGATGCGGCCATCATGTATGGTGCCATAGAAATGTGTCCGGTACTGTGTACAAGATCAATAGCAAATTCAACTTCCTCTCTCAAGTGACACTTGGAATCTCATCAGGGAACACCTCGGGAAACTCACACACTACCCGCAACCCTTCAATAATAGCTTGATTCTCAACAGACATAGAAGCTACTAATGAGAACAACTGAACTCCTTCTTTCATCAACTTCCGCAGAATCAAGCAATCTGATAATGTATTTCAAACTCATCACTCCCAAAACTCACCGACTTGTTACTTACAAGCAATGTGAACATGGTTACGCTCTAATCAGTTCATACCCAGAATTACATCTAACCCACTCAACGGTAAACAGACAAAATCTATAATAAAGTCCTTGCCGAAGACCGACACAGGACACTGGGAACACACCAGAGAAGTGATTACCAACCCCTTAGCTGGAGTGTCGACAACCATCTCTTCGCCATAGCAGACACAGCAAGACCCAAACGTTCACAACATTCAAAGAAAGAATAAAAAACGGTGAGATGCACCAAGATTTCGACAAGAGACTTTAAAGGAGTACCATTAATGAAGCACGTACTTTCAAGGAGATTATCATCTCCTCAGACTCTTCACCGCCAAGGAGAACACCTTCCCACTAAACATCTCCTTCTTCTGGCCGGACCGGACACTTAGTACTAATGTGCTCTTATGACCAGGCTTACCACATTTGAAACACACAATATTAGCAGGAGCATCTCCCCCACTAGTAGGGGTGGGAATAGGCTGGGCTGAGCTAGGCTTTGCTTGGCCTGGGCCTGGCCTACATTGAAAATGTTAGGCCTAAGCTCGGCTCGTGGCCTCGTCAGAAGCCCATTTTTAGGCCCGGCCTGCCTTTCGAAAGCTCCGACAAGGCCTGAAAGCCTTTTTAAAAGCCTATTTGACTATTTTCTTAAGAAGACACTAGTCCTCTTACTATCAGAAGCTCTCTGTTTACCCTTACCACCAGAAACCTCATATGGCTTACTACGACTCTGAAACTTACCCCTCTCCTCCTTCATAACCTTATAATGAGCACTATTGTCTTCTTCAAAGATCCTACAACTATCAATAAAATCAGAGAACACCTGTATCTTCTGGTACCCAATAGCTTTCTTAATTTCAGCCCTCAGCCCATTCTCAAACTTGATGCACTTAGAGAACTTCAAGAAGAGCATCAAGTGTAGTGCAGATAGAACTTTGCCAACTCTGTGAACTTGGCAGCATACTCAGTTACAGACATGTTTCCTTGCTTCAGCTCAAGGAATTCAATCTCCTTCTTACCCATGACATCTTCCGGAAAGTACTTCCTCAAAACTCTCTCACGAATACCTCCCAAGTGACCTCTTCATTAGCGCTTCCAACCTCTCGCCTAACCTCTAACCACCAATCATCGCCTCCTCTCGCTAGCATGTGAGTACCATACTGCACCTTTTAGTGCCGGGAGTACAATCTATCACACGAAAGATCCTTTCAATTTCCTTCAACCAAGCCGTGCAGCATCATCCGATCATACTTGCCTCTTGAAAGTAGGTGGCTTCTCCTTTGAAAGGTAGCGATCATGCGGTCCCAAAGATTCTCACCATCATTCTCGCTGGTTTCCCACACGACTGCGCCATAGCTTGTGTAGCAAAGAAGAAGAGCAAACACTGCTCTTCCAAACCATTTGAACTTAACACTACATCATAAACAACAATTAGAGCTAATCTAGCAACACTTAATTGTCCTAAGACACTATGATCGACAATTTGGCCGATTGCACCGAATCGTTTCGATACCACTAATGTAACACCCCAATTCTAATAAACGATAATTATAATAAAATCGAGTTTAAAAATTGTTTTTCAATTTACCCATAAAAGTGGATGCTACATTTACTTCAATAAACACCAAGAGTCGGTATAAAATTTATTTAAAAATCAAACGTAATGCGTAGCACATTATGGAATGGGATAAACCTCAAAACAACACCAGATAGTTTACAAACAAAGAACTCGTATAATACGCAATGGAATAAAGTAAAGGTTTCATAAAAACAACCGTAACATCACTACTAACGATGATAACATCGATACATAGATGTCCAACACCAAACAAAGAATAAAAGAGACGACTAATAGACTAGTGCCCATCCCCGGTGCTACGTGACGAGCATGACCGACTAACTAGGTGAAGGTAAAAACAACCTTTACATGTGGTTACCCGCACGTTACTAACATAAGGTAACATTTAAGCGTAAGGGTGAGTTCTCAAACCATATAATAAAGTTTATGATGAGCAATATACTAGAGTATAGCACTACATCAACCACAACACAATACAACTACGCTAACATATACGCATATATTTATATAAATATAACAACTACAACAATATATACATATGTATAACATCTATAACAATGAATATATAAATAACAACTACATCAATATATATATATATATATATATATATATATATATATATATATATATATATATTTATATGTTCTCACAACTACAACGATATATATATATATATATATATATATAACGACTACATCAACATGTATATTTGTATAACAACTAAGGTAACATCACAAATGTTATGAGCATATGAATGAAATGCAACCCACAACACGGACATATGCATGTGGTACCAATCAACGTAAAATTTGCCATTCAGGCGACCCACAACAATGGGTATATCAACAACAACGTTAGCCACAAGGGCGACCCACAACACGGGCATATGCATATGGAAGCATGAGACACCATGAACGATGCATCACAACACAATCAGCACATAAAACAATTTTTGGCACATTCATAACAACATTATCAACCTTTGGTCCCTAGACCCATCGTCCTCAATAACAACAACATCATTATTCATCTTAGCTCACAACATAGACAACATCAACACAACATCAAGCGCATAAAGACATAGGATCGGCGCCATCAAGCATTTACAACACATCTCGCACCAAAACACATCACAGCAAAGACCATGGCGCCAAGTCAACACAATTCAAAGAACTTAGACGCACTGGCGCCAAACAAAGACTAAAATTGGCGCTTAGCAAAGAACTCGCGCCACACTGGCGCCAAAACAAAGAAGCAAATGGCGCTGGGCAACTGCGCCACCACGGGCGCCAAATCGGGCAACACAGACGCATCGGGCAAAGAACATCGGCGCCTCGCACTTCGGACACACACACTGCACTTCGACACCTTGGTGGCTTTGGTTCCAAAAATTCCTCATCCTGAAGAAATAGGTCAGCTTAGGCCTATAAGTTGTTGTAATTTCATTTATAAGATCATTTCTAAAATTGTGGTGTCTAGGCTCAAACCTTATCTCAATATTCTTATTTCTCCACAACAAAGTGCTTTTGTTGGTGGGAGGTTGATAAACTCCAATTATGTGCATTTTTAAGAGGTATCCTTGAGTCATATTTAGAGTAATTATTACCGATTAAATAAATAATTGATTTAAATTACTCTATATTTGCAGGAAGGTGAAAAAAGTAATAAATAAAAAGAAAGTCTAATTTTATTTTATTTTTTGGTCGAAATTGTCTGATTCTCATTAAGCGGGCAAGGCCCGAACCAGTGCAATCATACATTGTCAACATAGGCTCAATGTTATACCCCAATTTTGTCCGTCTTCTTTTTCTTGTTCTAGTCGTTTATTTTTTTAGTAAGGGCGTGTTTCAGAGTCGCATGATTACGAGAATTATTAGTGTAGAGTCTCGGTTACCCGTCCAAACCAATTCCAGTCACTACGTTCAACTAAATCAAAACGCTGTTGTTTAAATTAGGCACGCGCGCGAATGATCGATCTTTTCGCGCGTTCTTCAGTTTAATATCCGTATTCGAGTTTAGTCGTACATAAACAGGTCTACCTAAAGTCATTGTTCTCAAAAATCTCTTCAAATTCGCACCTAAGAACGCGATTCCGAGTTAGTTTTAGTGTTTTTAGTTAACGCGCCATTTCTTTTATTGTTGGCGATTTGTCAAGTCCGCCCGCTCTCGCCTTTGTATTTGGCTCCGACCCATTTTTCTTATTATTATTTTTGTTCTTATTTAATTTATTCAAGCATAAAAATGTCAAAAAAATCTATTTATTTTAATTTACAATTTAAAAGCGCTTTAAGAGTCAAAATGTCAAAAAATTGTATTTAGTTTAATTTACATTTTAAAAGCTATTAAAAGTCCAAAATACAAAAAAATCCAAAAAGCCCAAAAAGGCCAGATCCGAAAATACACAAGAAATAGCAATTTAGGGTTTCAAGGCAAGAGCCTAAGTTATTCAGCACTTTCTTTATTAATTTCTTGGGCCTGGGTTCCAACCTAAAATAGGGTCAAACCCTGGTCAAAAATCATAAATGCCCTGACCTAATTTTAGACTATAAATAAATAAATTCAATAGCAACAAAAAGACACAGAATCAAGATGAGAAAAATAGTGTGAAAATCACCCAAAAAATAGGATTAGAGTTTCACATTGAAACCCTAATCCACTAAACACGATTCTGAAACGTTTTTTGAGATCTAAAGCACGGCAAGAGGCGGCCAGCAAGCTATACACAGCTAGCTGCAGTGGGTTACGATCATTCAAACAGACACACAAGGAAACTAAAACAGAGGCTGGAGTTGTAGGTTGGTATTCAAAACTTAAATTCCTTTTTATGCCCACATGATTTGTTAAAAATGTAGATATCATAGGATTAGTTTCCGCACTAATGCTTTTTCCGCTTAATATTCTGCTTTATCTTGAAATAATGCTCAAAATAAAAACACAAATTTGATTCAATGAGTAATGCCGCCTGAACTTGTTTTTTTAAAAAAATAAGATCAGTCCAGGGTCATAATAAAAGATTTCCAGAATTCAAATAAGTTGACCGAAATACATTAGTAGAAATGTGGTCATGAACGCATAGGGTATTTTAGAGTAGATTCTGCTTTTTCAAGAAAAATAAATATACTCGTGAGAATAAAACACACAAAACAAAAGCCAAAAATGTAATAAAGAGGAGAATAATAGAGCAGAGGAGAATCGGACCCAGAGAAAGCTTAAAAAAAAAAACAGACCAAAGAACTAACCTCTGCTTGCCTTCTCCGGCGACGGTGACCCTCCGGTCACCTTCTCCGGCGAACCTTCCGGCGAGACACCCAAAAACCACCACGAAACCGCTCGCCTCCCCCAAACACGCCCGCCGCCACGGTTTCAAAGAAATAGAAAAAGAAAAAGGAGCCATATATCGTAAAACATTTCTAAAACAAAGGAAAAGAAAAAACCAGAAAAAGCGAGAGAAAGGAGAGGTATACGAGGAGAGAAAACCGAAACTCACCGTGTTCTCGCCAAGTGAGTCTTCGCCGCGCTTGGCCACACCTTAACCACCCAACACCGAAACCGGCCACCATTTCCCTCCTCACTGCCTCGCTCTCTCACTACCTCACTCTCTCACAGGAAATCGGCGTGATTCACGCCCTTCACCGTGAAAAGAGGCGGATTTTCCGCCGTGGTAAACTCTCTCTCGCCAAGAACGGCGCCGCAGCTGGGGGTAGGAGGAAGAGAATGGATTTTGAAATTAGGGTTCTCAGATTTAGGTTTAGGGTATATATGCTGTCTTTTATTTTTTAATTTTTTTTAATTGTTCTGCATACTAATCACACCCCCCTTATTTACGAGCGCACCTCCCTCTACTTAAGCCCAGTTTCGCATACTGGGCCCTCCTATGCGAACTGGGTTTTCCTTTTTGCACCTCCAATTAATTATACAACACCCTGCTATTAATAAAACCCAAATTTACAATCTGCACCCCCTGTTTCTCTTGTTAATTCTTTTCCAACTCAAACGCAAATAATTTTTCTCGCGAAATTAAAATAAACGGCTAAGTCGGTTGTACAATCGGGTTAGTCATTATTTTAGGGCCAATGAGTCAGCATACCAAGAACCCTACAAACCTAACAAATACGAATAAATTATTTTTCTAAAAATAAACGGCTAAGTCGGTTGTACAATTGGGTTAGTCGCTATTTTAGGGCCAATGAGTCTGCATTCCAAGAACCTTAAAAATTAATAAATATGAACAAACCATTTTTCCTAAAAATAGGGATTAAGTCATTGTACAATCGAGTTAGTCGTGTTCTAGAACTAATGGGTTGTGACAGATTCAGAGTTCTAGAATACCTATTCTAAAACAGACTCCATCTCACACTTAAACCAATTTCTTTCAAAACTCTAAAATTATTTTCAAAAGTAGGGACTAAGCTCAAGTTGTACAATCGGGTTAGTCGTCTCTAGAATCGATGAGTTGTGCAGTTCAAGGAATCCTAGGACCCCTACACTAAAAAACACCAACCAATAAACATTTTCTAAGAAGAACTACGAAGCTTTGATTCCTCCATTGCATCCGGAGGTATGTAGGAGCAAGACTCAACTCTTGTCAAGCACTAAAAACCAAAAACCTAAATAAGTCTTTTTTCTACAAATAAAAGGGTAATTATTAAATAAATCTTAAATTAATTAGACAATAGGATGTCGTGGGGTGCTAACACCTTCCCCACACATAACGACTCCCGAACCCTAACAATGCCTTATCTTAAAAACTTAAAGGGGTTTTCCGAATTTGCCCTTAAACTAAAATTTGGTGGCGGCTTCCTAAGAACCTTTCAAGAATCCTTTCCTGATTTTTCTTGGCCACACTGTTGGCGACTTCATCGGGATTTATTTATTTTAGAGAGTCAAAACCTAGTTTAATTAATTTAGGATTAAATTCAATTTTTTTACCCTTTTATTTATTTATTTGTTTTTGTATGATTATGTTATTTATTTGTAAACCCTAGGGTAGAAGACGGTACTTGTATGTATGTTTGTTTTGCAAACTTTGGGTTTATTTTAAATTGCTCCTACACACACTTCACTTCTACACTTCACACACGTGAGAAAAGTCCTCTACCCGACTCGAGCATAACCTAAGTTAGAACGAGATTGCGTAGTGATGGCTCATGGACGCACGCCTCGTTGGGTGGTCACGAAAACCTCACCTAGAGTTTGATTCCTTTTGAGGATGCTATCCCTTCTAATAGCTTGCCTATTGTCTGGTCGATGTTCTTGATCGGGTCCTTGGCTCTAGGAACCATGTGTAGGATCCTTTAGAACCATCCTTGTGAGGTTCACTATAGAGGAAACTTTAGACCCACTCCATAAGATACCTTCCTAGGTTCACAAAGGAGCTTAACACCCTTGCATTCAAAACAAACATTAGTGCATGCCTCTTTTACAAACAAAAATCAAAAAATCAAAAAAGAAAACTCAAAATTATTATTTTTCCACAAAATAGACCACATGCATTTTTTTTCTTTGCATCATATGAAAAAATACAAAAATATGTATCACATGCATACTGAAAAATATGTCACATTTCATGCATTTTTTTCCTTACATGCATTGTTTTAATTTGGTTTGACAGGAATTGTAAGCCTTTTCGACAAAAAAAAAAAATGGATCAAAGCATCAAGAAAACTCGTGAAATTGAAAATCGCATAAACCGCACATAAAAGCTTGCTTGACCTAAGCGACAAGATGCCGCCGTGATCGACGTGATTCCTTCTCCAACAAATATGGGAATATTCTCGAGTCTCCTAAAGATCAACGGAGGCCCCATCGCTTCTAGCCCAGTTCTATGATCTACAACTTCTGATGCTTCACTTTCCAAGACTATCGGGTTGGCTCCAACCTTGGAAGAGTTCGAACAGATTCTGCACTTCCCGAGAACAATAAGCCCTACCGATATGCTGAAAACAACTCTTTAGGTTAAAGGTTTGGCCGGTATCCTCGGGTCAATGCATCGAAGCTTAGCTAAGGAAGTAGTGGTAAAGGAGAAAATGGAAGGTCTACCTAGAGAATACCTGAAGAAATAACTTCGATTTTAGCCGGTAAAAATGATCGGGCTGCCTTGGCGATGTACTAGCACTCCTTATCTATGGGATTGTTTTGTTTCCTTATGTTCCCGACTTTGTTGACTACACCGCCATTGAAGTCTTCCCCGCCTTCAAAACTCGAGGACGAGAATCCCACCTCGCTTATCCTTGCCGACATATATTACGCCTCCATGACCGCCATGACAAGAAAGCAAAGTGTGCTCATATGTTGCCTACATGTGTTGTATCGTTGGTTCGCCTCTCACATCTTCAAGAGTAACTATCACATTGAAGCTAAAAGCAAATCAATGGAAGCAATACATCACCACCCTCGTGGGGAAACGACATAACATGGTGTTCCCTTGCTCGAGACACAAATGAGTTTATTTACCAATGCGAGGTTTCCCAAATGTCCCTCTCCCATAGAACTAAGGGTTGCATCAATTACAATCTTGCACTTGCCTTAAGACAACTTGGTTATCCGATGTCGATCCGCCTCCAACAGAATCTTTGACCTCCTTCAGCATCGATAAAAGAGGTTCTCAAGATCTTAGTATGTTGAGAAGAATCACTCGAGTACGGGACGTAGTACTCAAGAAAGGTCGCCTTGAATCGGGTCGCAGGAACTAATGTAGGGAAAGTTACCTTCAATGGGTTCAACTCAGAGTCCAAGAGGTCAAACTACCCTTCCGCCTTGCACTTCCAAATGAGCTGTAAATTCTTGAACCTACCCCTATCCTTAATGAGGAAGTCGAGAAACTCAAGAACGCCTTGCAAAATCAACAAGAGAAAGCCAACTACGAGCTCGGCTGGAGAGAGCTCTTCAAGAGAAGAGAGTTTGTGGCAAGAGAATGCCCTCAAAGACAAGTGCATCAAATATGTTGAGGGGTTGAGCGCGGCAACAAAAACTCTCTCGATGTACAAAATCCTGCCTCAAAGGCGCTAATGATGAACTCAAAGTACGTAACCAAGATAGAGATAGAGCTATCGACAAAGCCTATACATTTGAAGCACAACTAAGCGTATCTAGAACTACCGTGAAAAGGATTTATGAGGTCAACTAGAAAGAATGAAAGCTCACTTGGAGGAGTTAGTTGCAGAGTAGAGAGCAAACTTGGGGTTGAAAGGAAGGCTAAGGGTGTAGTACTAGAAAGGCTTGAAGAATGTCAAGCGCTTCCTACAACAACAAAGAAATACCACCGAGGCAAAAGAGTTTCGCCGAATACTATGAGTTGCTTTGCAAAGAGATCAAGATGACCTCACTCGCCTCAAACCGAATACTTGAAGTTGGATGATCATTGCAACACCGAAAGCAGGTTCTCATGCTTAGCCGACCGGGGCAATGAGGCTATCGAGAGAAGTTCCAGGCGCCCGAAAGCAACTAAACTCGTTATGACTAGAGGAAACACTCCAACTAAAGTTGCTAGATTTGTTAAATTCTCGCAGAATCTTATCAAGTACTCCAAATTAAGGCGCGTGTGCCGATGATAAGAAAAGGAAAAGAGCTTGAATGTAGTTGTCTGATTATCAAACATTATGTTTTCACATTTTATTAATGAATGAACTCCTTTGGTTTTTGATCCGAGTTTATGCTTTATTTGTCGTAAATAGTGGCTTACAATTCCCGATGCGATGCATTCATTCATACATTCGCAATTCATGCATACTCATACTCACGCCATGCATTTTGAAAAAAAGCGAGAAAAGGCAAACTGGTTCATCAACATCGTTATTGGACCCGCTCTCAAGCAAAAAAGATGGCCGAAACTCAAGACAACCAGGCCCTAAAGGATGAGATTGAGAAGTCGGCGGAGCAGATGACTAAATGTCGGGCTTGAAAGACCAAATGGCCAAAATGATGGAGCTTCTTGCCAAGAAGAACGACGAAGAAGGGGGTTTCACTGAAACACCGAACCAAAGCCACAAACGTATCCCGTCCCTCATAACTCTATCCCCAACGCTCGTGGTGTGCAATGGCCTCAATGGGGTTTACCACGTGGTTACACGCCTCCAACAAAGATGTCAGTCTATGGAGGAGATACTTCGAGTTTGTTGCACAATGATCAAGATGAAATAGCGAGGAACAATGTTATTGATGAGATCGAACAAGTTCAACACAAGACCTCTCGCACTACCTGAGGACTTTCTCAAATTCTCAAACCCGACTTCAAGAATCATACTCGCTCGTCGTGGTTCCAGCTTCTCATCCCTACCACAACGCGGCATGTCTACCAAATCAAGATCCTCAAGCAAAAGATAAGTCGCAAATACTAGAGAGGAGCGTCTAAGAGTCGTGGAAGGATCCAATGTGGGAGCAGGGATGCATATGACTTATGCCTCGCTCCCAATGTGATCATCCTCATAAATTCAAAGTGCCGACTTCCCGACAAATATCGAGGAGCAACCTGTCTCGTAGCTACACCGATCATGTATCGCAGAAAGATGGCTCGGTTTGCGCCGCAATGACAAACTTCCGATTCACTACTTCCAAGACAGGAAGCCGGAGCAAAGATCGTCGATATATGCAACCGAGCGCACTAACATTTGCGCTGAAAAGACCTAGCCGACGCTTTCTTAAGGCAAGATAAATATAACATTGATATGGCTCTCGACCGAACGCACTCCAGAACATGACCAAAAGAGACAATGAGTCATTCAAGGAATCGCCAAAATACCGGAGAGGGTTAGGCAGACAGTAGCACCACCCCTTTTAGAAAAAGAAATGGTTGCCATGTTCATGGAGACTCTTCCATCACCCTACTTTGACAAGTTGATCTGAGGAGTATCTTCAAATTTCTCAGACATGGTTACCATAGGGGAGAGGATAGAAAGTGCAATGAAAATGGAAAATTGCCCATAGCTCCACAGAACCTACAACTGAAAAAGCCTTTCTCCGGATATCCCAAAAAGAAAGAAGGAGAAACAAATGCCATCACAAAAGCCCCTTACAACAACCCTTCACCAACCTTTCAATTTCACGCCCAAACACCACAAGCTCCACCTCCCTACCAAAATTACAGTAACCCAAAACTACCGTAAAGAAACACATCAACTTTGACCCCATACCCATGTCTCACACATGCACTTCTTCAACCACCTCATTAACAATAACCTAATCACTCCCAACCGATGAGACCACTCACCTCCTTTGCCAAGAGGTTATGATTCTAACGCCGCTCGTGGATTCCACGGGGCAATAGGTCATTCGACCAAAATCGCAAGGCATTTAAACATGTAGTACAAGAGCTAATCGACTCCAAGATGTTGAACTTCAAAGAAGACGGTCCGAATGTGTACACAACCCGCTCTCGGCATGCAAATTCATCTCATTAATGCTGTTGAGGGGAATTCTGATCAAGAAGGTGGAAGACATCAAGACACCTTTGGATATCGTACATGCTCAATCGCGGTCATTTGGAATCATCATGAGGGATGCACCAACAGTAAATGCATCGACCCTCACCGCATTGGAGTTTGTGAATCATTCAAACAGTCCTTCAAGACCTACTAGACTTAACATAGTGCGGATGGGTTCCAAGAAGGAGAAAGTCTCAGATACTCTCCACCAAGCAATATCCAACACCACTAGAGATTCGATACAAAAAACAGACACAAAATTGGCACTCGCTATGCCGAGGCCCATCACTATCCAAAGTGCCAAACCTTTTCCTTTCAAAAGTACCAAGGCGGTCCCCTCGGTACTACGATGTTCAAGTTCAAGTGAAAGGGCTTCCAAGCAACCCCGATGTCACTAATATCTCGTGGACTAGCGAGATGACCCGGCGGGCGATCTATACTCCTCAAGAACTCTGTAGGAAAAGTCAAGAGAAGAGGAAGAAAGAGCCCGCAAATGCAAAAACAAAGAGTCCGGGTTTACGATGGAAGCACAAGCAAGAAGGTGTTGTCCGAATAGGAAGCCAAGGAATTCTTGAAACTCATGAGACGTAGCGAGTACCAAGTGGTGGACCAATCGAACCACACTCCTCGCCAAGATATCCTCGTTATCCTCGCTACTCAACTCCGGCTCACCGTGCCGCTTAATGAAAGTACTCCATGAGGCACACGTTGCTCAAGACATCGTTGTTTGCCACCTAGACTGATAGTAGGGAATATCATCGCAAGCAACTACCTCACTTTTACTGCATTTACGCAGATCCCAAAGAGAGGAAGAGGCACAACAAGGCCTTACATATTTCTCGTGAAATGCGGGGAGTATGC